>CAUYTI010086762.1:0-19425 GCA_963575145.1 Galago senegalensis
CAAGCGAGTCTCTTGCCTCCGCCTCCCAAGTAGCTGGGACCACAGGCACCCGCCACAACGCCCGGCTATTTTTTGGTTGCAGCCATCATTGTTGTTTGGCGGGTCCGGGCTGGGGATTCGAACCTGCCACCTTAGGTGTACATGGCTGGCGCCTTAGCTGGTTGAGCCATAGGCACCAAGCCCATCATGATGATTTCAACAGCAAGTAAAAGAAAATATAGATTCAAAGTGTCTTAAACAATAAAGAACTATTGAACCCCAAATAAAAATATTTAGAATGAGTTGAGTGTTCGATATTTTTTCTGTATATAGTAAAATATTCATAACATGATATTATATTAACCATTCACATGTATACACTTTAGGGATATTAAATATATTCACAATGTTGTTTAACTATTACCAATATTTTATGCCCCAAACTTTTTCATGATCTCCAAAGGAAAACCAATTCTGTTCTATCAGTGTTCACATTTTCTTGATGGTCTCATAAACATATTTCAGAATTACTTTGCTCAAATTAGAATCCAAATTCCATTTGAAATGTCCTTGACGTTTTAAAAATCTGTTATCATTCCCATGTTTTTGTATCCTGTTTATTTATTGAATAAACTGAGTCATTGGCCCTGTACAATTTTTCATATTCTGGATTTGGCTGACAGCATCTTTATGGTGTCATTCAAGATGTCTTTCTGTTCCCAAGATCTCTTATAAATTAGGAATTAGATCACATTTGGGCTCATTCTGGCAAGAACTCCTCATTGGATGTGCTGGGCCTCTTCCCATTGCATCACATCAAAATAACTGATGGTCCCATGGTTAGTGACATTTAAAATTGGTGTGTCCAGGTCCTGATCCCTCTGTTAGAAAGTCTGCCAACTTTTCACTTACTGGCCTTAGCAGAGGGCTCCTCTAAACAAAGACAAACTGTGTCTCTTCTGCTCAAAGCCCACCATTGGCTCCCATCATTGCTAGAACAAAGGCCAAAGTCCCTCCCTGACCCCTCTTTTCTCCTGTCCCCATGCCATCCATTCCAGCCAGGGACCTCCTTAAAGTTCTTCACCATGCCTGGCACATGCCTGCCTCTGTGCCTTTGCAGTGGGCTTTCCTTCTACCTGGAACACTCTTCCCCACATGGCTCACTCAGACTTTGAAATTTCAATCATAAAACCTCAGAGAGGCTATTCCTGACCATCCTCTCTAAAATAGCACCCCACCCCTTAGGATCCCTTCCCCTGCTTTCTTTTTCTTCACTGCCCATCTTGAATCTTGATAAACATTTACATAATTGCTGTTTCTCTTTCCCTTAGAATGGGAGCAAGTCCATGTCCATGAGGACATGGATTTGCTCACTGTAGAAGTCCCAGCCCCTAGCACAAGAACATTTTATTCACCTGTGGCAAGCACATAGTAGGTGCTCAGCAAATAGTCCCTTCCCTCCCCTCCCCTCCTCTCCCGTGCCCTTCCCTTCATTAGACAGGGTTTTGCTCTGTCACCCAGGCTAGAGTGCGGTCACATCACCAAAACTCACTGCAATCTCTCCTGAGCTTAAGTGATCCTCCTACCTCAGCCTCCCGAGTAGCTGGGACTACAGGTATGTGCCACCATATAGAACTATTTTTTTTCTTTTGTTGTTTTTTTTGAGACAGAGTCTCACTCTGTTGCCCTGAGTAGAGTGCCATGGCGTCACAGCTCACAGAAACCTCAAACTCCTGGGTTCAAGTGATCCTCTTGCCTCACCCTGCTGAGTAACGGGACCACAAGCACCTGCCACAATAGCCCAGCAGTTTTTCTTTTTTCCTTTTTTTTTTTTTGAGAAAGGGTCTCCCTATGTTGCCCTTGGTAGAGTGCTGTGCTGTCAGAGCTCACAGCAACCTCAAACTCTTGGGCTTAAGTGATTCCCTTGCCTCAGCCTTCCAAGTAGCTGGGACTATAGGCATCCACCACAGCTATTTTTGTTGTTGTTATTGTAGTTGTCATTGTTGTTTAGCAGGCCCAGGCCAGGTTCGAACCTGCCAGCCCCAGTGTATGTGACTGATGCCCTAACTGCTGAGCTACAGGTGCCGAACCTGTTTTTCTATTTTTAGTAGAGATAGGGTTTCTACTCAGGCTGTTCTCAAACTCCTAAACTCAAGCAATCCACCTGCCTCGGCCTCCCAGAGTGCTAGGATTATAGGCATAAGCCACTGCACCTGGCCCTTCATTTTTTTTACTTTTACTAAATCATAGCTGTGTATAATAATGTAATCATGGGGTACAATGTGCTGGTTTTATATGCAATTTGAAATATTTTCATCAAACTGGTTAACCATGGCATTTTCTTAGTTATTATGTTGGCCCTTCATTTTTTAACTTTTTGTAGAGATCAGAGGTCTAGCTCTTGCTTAAGTAATCCTTCTATCTCAACCTCCCAAAGTAGTAGGACTACAGGAGCGAGCCACTGTGCCCAGCCAGCAAATAGTTCTTTTTTTTTTGAGACAGAGCCTCAAGCTATCCTCCTGGGTAGAGTGCCGTGGCATAACAGCTCACAGTAACCTCCAACTCCTGGGCTCAAGCGAGTCTCCTGCCTCAGCATCCCAAGTAGCTGGTACCACAGGCGGCCGCCACAACACCTGGCTATTTTTTGGTTGCAGCCATCATTGTTGTTTGGCGGGCCCGGGCTGGATTCGAATGTACCGCCTTAGGTGTCTACGGCTGGCGCCTTAGCCACTTGAGCCACAGGCGCCGAGCCAGATAGTTCTTGAATGAACAGATTCACAGGTTAAAGTTAGCCATGTACCCAGCTGGGTCTACTGAGCCCTACCCAGGTAGAAACCCCCAGTGTATCTAAACAAGGGGACAGGCCGAGTGCAGTAGTTTACACCTGTAATCCTAGCACTCTGGAAGGCTGAGGTGGTTGGATTGCTCGAGCTCACGAGTTTGAGACTAGCCTGAGCAAAAGTGAGACCCTGTCTCTATTAAAACAAAATAGATAAACTGAGGCAAGAGATCCCTTGAGCCCAAGTTGGAGGTTGCTGTGAGCTATGATGCCACAGCACTCTATCCAGGGCAACAGCTTGAGACTCTGTCTCAAAAAAAATTAAAAAATAAAAAATAAATAAACAAGGGGGCAGACCCTTGCACATATTTGTACTCTTCAAAATTCCACAATTATTAGTTGTGCCCTTCATGGCAGGCCTTTTACAGCATGGTGAGGATGCAGCCATGACCAAGATACACCCCATCCCCTGCCCCCACAGAGCCCACATACCCGTGGGAAGAGACACATGTGAGACACATAATTATGTCAATAAATATATAATGACAATGCATGCAAAATGTTGCCAAAGCAAAGGACAGGGAGTGGACAGCATGGGGACCAGATTAGACTGAGAGGGGCCAGAGAGTGGTACCATGGAGAGGGGATGATGGTGATGGGCTGAAGGGTGTAAGAGTTGGGGACAAAGTACTCTCCAGGAGGATCCTCCAGGGCCTGTGAGGAGGTTCTTAGGGGGAGAAAGGGAGAAGAGCTGGAGGAGGGCTCTTTGGTAAGGAGTTTGGGGTTTGGGCTGAGAAGTTTGGAACATGGAAAAGGAGAGGGTTTGGGTTTGGGAAACATCCCTCCGGCTGCTGTATGGAAGGCAAGGGCAGGTTGCAGGGAGCAAGAGCAGAGGCCAGCAGCCCAGAAAGGAGGCCTGGGTGCAGGCAGGAGGGGACAACCACCACGAGGTTGCGGAGAGAGATGAAAGTGGGTGGGAAGGTGCTTTGTAACACTGAATCCTCCATGGAACTTGTTTACTGACTGCCAGGTGGGGGGCGTCCAGGAGGACCCCAAGGCTCAGGCTGGCGGTGGGGCCAGAATGGACAGGGCCTTCACTAAAATGGGACAGCCTAGGGAGCTTAATGGTGAAGGGCCCTGAGCCGCCAGCAGAGGAGCCTCAGTTATGCAGAGGAGGGATTATATGAGTTTCACAAATGTCCCTGTCTTTGTGAGGGGAGAATTGTATTGGAGGCAGTAAGAGGGGAGGCAGGAGAAGAGAAAACCAACCAGGGTGGGTGTGTAGAAAGCGGGCAGGTAGGAGAGACATCAGAAGGCCAAACAGATAAGACTCTTTGATGAGCTGCAGGGATACCATACCCAGACAGGAATGGCCAAGAGCAGATGGATGGAAGCCCAGCCCCTCCTACACGGGTACCTAGAGCCCCACTCCCACCCCCGACACCCATGCAAAGCGCACAGGGACACAGAAGTGGATACCCAGCAGACCAGTGCACAGGCACCAGATCTGCAAAGATGACCTCACCAGAGAGAGAAACAGCGTGGCACAAGTGCACAGAGAGATGGAAATGAGATGGCAAAAACCCTGGGCACCTTGTCATATGTGGTCTCTGCATGCAAGGAACTGCACATACTTTGACCTAGAACATTCTCTCACTAGCTGGCTAAACAGATTCTGTTTTTATCCCATCTTACAGATGAGCAAATTGAGGCTCACTTGCCCATGATCACACTGTATGTGGAAGAAATAGGATTCCAACTCCGGTCTCTGGGCACCCTCACGTAGGCCTGTTCACTGGTGACCCATTTATATATCTTTATGGGCTTCCAGTGTGTCCTGCAATCCAGGTTTCCTGAGCAAGTGTCCCCCACAGATGCCCACCAGCTGTGTTCTCCCTGGTTTCTCCAGAGTGGAGCTCCTGATCTGGCTTGTCTGAGCGAGGCTGTGGGCCTGCAGCATGTCTCTGCCTGTCCCAGCCTGTGTGTGTGTGTGTCCTCCAAGAAGCCCTGAGAGTGAGGGGGAGTAAAGGGCCAAGACGGCCTGGCTGGGGCTGGGCTAGGGGGGAGGGAGGGCGAGGGGCGTCGCACTGAGCTGGGAGTGAAGTTCTGGAGGAATGTTTACCAGACACAGAGAGCCCAGAGGGACAGCGCCCAGAGTCGGGACAGAAAGACACACAGCCTCCCAGCCTCCCTGGCCAAGGATTAGAGGCACAGCCTACAGGGTCCCCTTCCCAGTGTCCTCAGCCTCCCTCCTGGGCCCCTTTAAGACAGGGCTGGTCCTCTCCTCTCAGAGTTAACCCCTCACAGTCCAAGTGGCCCCTGGGTTTCGGCGTAGTGGGCGGAGGCAGGGGGGGAGCCAGGGGCGGGGAAAGGGTTGCCCGAAGTCTGGGAGGGAGAGAAGGAGGAGGCAGGGGAGCTAGGGGAAGGCGACTGTGGAGCAGGGCTGGGCGAGGGGCTCTCTCTGTGCCAGGCAATCAGTGCCAAATCCGGGTAGCCCAGAGCTAGGGGGGAGGGCCGGGGACAGCCCGGCCCTGCCCCCTCCCCGCGGGGTTCCCAGCAACTTCTGAGCAAAGTTTGGCATCTGTGGTGTGGTGGTGCCTCAGGATGGGCAGGACCTCGCTGGCCTGGTGCTTGGCGCTGTGCTGCTGGGGGTGCATGGCCCCAAAGGGTGAGTGATGGGGGCTTGCTGGGGGGCAGGCCCCCACCAAGGGGGTGGGGTAGGAAGAAGGAGAGGAGGTGGGGTGCATGGCAGGTGTGAGGGGCCTGGGCAGCTTACGGAATTTCTTTGGGAAAACAGAATGGGCACTTGGCAGAGGGAGACAGGGAGCCACGGGGACTCAGAGACTCACCAAAAGAGGCAAAGGGAGAGAAGGAGCCTGAGAGAGGAACAGAAGGGCAAGAAACAGAAACTGGGAGGGCCAGAGAGGAAGAGATGGACAGAGAGAAGCCGAGGGAAGGAGGAGTGGGGGCTGGACTTGAGTCGGAGGCCCTGGACAGAGAAGGAGGAGTATTCCCCAAGGAGCACTTACACAGCCAGCAGGATGAGCCCTGGGGGGAAATCCTGGTCACTGTCAACCCCCCAACTTGTCCCATCCCACCACTCTTTGCTCTCTCTTTGAGGAGGGTCTCTGTCTTCATCCTCCAGCTCTGCCATCTCCGTGGGTCCACTTCTCTCTCTCTCTCTCATCTCCATCTTTATCTCTCTCCCTGTCCCCTAAGTCTCCCTCCTTCTCTCTCCTCAGTCTCCCTGGGTGACTCTGTCCCCCATCTTGAGGGATGTTTCTCTCCATCTCGTTCTCTGTCTCTCTCTGTATCTGTGTTCCTCTCTCAGTCTCCCCATTCCTGACTTTCTCTGGCTTCTCTGGTGCCCTCTCTCTCTCTGTCTTCCCCCTCTCATCTCCCTCCTCAGCCCCTTTTCTTCCCCCTTGATCTGTTAAGTCCCTAGAGACCCTAAGGGAAGACAGAGGGGGGCAGGGGGTGGCCCTGTTGGCAGCCCAGACATGGAAGGCTGCCAGATCCCAGGCCTCCTTCCCAGTGAGATGGACACTGGACCCTACCAGTCCCTTGGGAAGTCTCCTCCTTCCACCCCCCTGAGATCACTCTACAACTATGTGGGCCTAAGGGCCTGGCAGGGTCTTGGCAGCCAGTGGGCAGGCAGGGTTGGGGTGGAACTGGGGGTTCCTAAGCTAACTTCTACACATCTCCCCTGTAGGTGCACAGGCTGAAGCAGACCCTTTTGTGGGGAACCCAGGAAATATCACAGGTGCCAGAGGACTCGTGGGGACCCTTAGGTGTGAGCTCCAGGTTCAAGGGGAGCCCCCTGAGGTGACCTGGCTTCAGGATGGACAGATCCTAGAGCTGGCAGACAGCACCCAGACCCAGGTGCCCCTGGGTGATGACGGGCAGGACGACTGGAAAGTGGTCAGCCAACTCAGGTGTCCAGCCACATCCGTACACCCCACCCCCCCCCAGCTCCATCACATGGGCCCTACCTGGGCTGGAGCCCCAACTTGACCACTTGCTAGCTGTATGGCTTTGAGCATGTGACATAACCTCTGGGTTTCACTTTCCTCTTCTGTAAAATGAGTTAATAATAGTTCTTATGTGAACTTCATAGTTCTTATGAGTTTCTAGCCCAGACCCTCCCATTTTCAGTTCAGATCAACCCCTCCCAGTGTCCAGCTCTGATCCCCAAATCTCTCTGTCCCTCCTCTTGCCCTGCCAGAATCTCATCCCTACAGCTTTCGGACACAGGACAGTATCAGTGTCTGGTGGTCCTGGGAGGACAGACCTTCATGTCCCAGCCTGGCTACGTAGGGCTGGAGGGTGAGCTCTGGGGTCAGAGGTCCTGAGGAGTCAGAGGGATGTGGGAAGCACATTGTAGGAGGTCAGGAACCCCATGCTGGAGGATTCAGGGTGACTCCAGGAGACCTACTGCCTGGAATGTCAGCAATCTTGGGGCACTGAGAAGCTGGGAGTCCACAAGTTATGGGGAAGGGAGCCATATGTCCTGGGGGAAAAAGACATCTTAAAGGTTGTCTGATGTCCTAGGATGCCCTAGGTCTCAGAAGTCAGATGATTAGGATAGTACAGTCTGGGGATCAGATAAGGGACAAGAAGTATGAGACCTTACCCTCTCCTCCAACCCCCAGGACCCTCGATTTCCTCATCAGTAAAATGAGATGAGGAGTCAGATATTCTGGAAAAGAGACAAACAGGATCAGATATCTAGGAGGTGTGACATGGGAAGAATCAGTCATTGGGATCACATGTTTGGGGGCACAGAGGCCTGAAGGGCAGATATCTGAAGGATGCTCAGGTATCCTGGAGGATCAAAGACCCTGTGGTGTCGGCCTGGTGTCCAAAGCCCCCGGCATCCTAGGGGTGGGTCAGACACCTGGGGAGCTCAGGGGAGCCCCAGCTTCTACCACTGCCCCTCCAGGCCTGCCTTACTTCCTGGAGGAGCCTGAGGACAGGACTATGGCCGCCAACACCCCCTTCAACCTCAGCTGCCAAGCCCAGGGACCCCCAGAACCTGTGGACCTACTCTGGCTCCAGGATGCAGTCCCACTGGCTGCAGCCCCGGGCCATGGCCCCCAGCACAGCCTACATGTTCCAGGTAAGTCTGAAAGTGTGGTCAGCTGAGTGGAGAGAGTCACAGAAGGCTGGGCTGCACAGAAATTGGAAGCAAGGGAGTCCTTGCTGCTGCTGTGTCTGCCCATCGCTCTGTTCTTCTGTCTCTGAGTGTCAGTCTCTGCCTCTCTGTATGCCTTTCTCTTTCTGTCTCTCTGAGCTCATTCTCTCTCTTTCTCAGTGTGTGTGTCTGTCTCTCTGTCTCTCTCTCTCCCTCCATTCACCCCAGCCTCTCTCTGAATAGAATTCTTTGTCCTGGATTTCCTCTATGCTGTGCCACGGCAAAAGTGTGTGTGGGCCTGGTGCCCCTTTGTCAGCCCTTGACCCAAACAGGGTACCAGAATCAACCATGCCCCCTGTTCTCCACCTCCCTGCACAAGCTGCCCACCTGATCTCTGAAGGAGCCCTGATGGCCTCAGTCAAAGGAGGATGTCCAGCCCAGGCCTACTGGGGGGACAGAACCCTAAGATAAAAGGGAGTAGAAAGTGGGAGAGAGGGTTAGTTACAGAAAGAAAGAATAAGAAACACTAGAGGGATGGGCCACAGAGGTACTCCCAAATGAAGAGTGACAGGACACGCAAGTCTGAGGGACAGAACCCTCTCCTTCCAGGTAACCACCCCCTTCTGAACCACACATAAGGGGCAGAACTTGGCTTGAGGTCACCCAGTGGCCAGAGGCAGAGCTAGGGGGACCCTGGACCTCAGAGGTTCCTCCTTAGTGAGGGAGAAAAGACAGAGGAGCACAGAGAGGGAGGCTCAGTCAGGGGAAGCATCTGGACCCTGAAGGGCATCATGTCCCCAGACCTGCAACCTGCTACTGGAATAAGGAGGGGCCTGGGGGCTGAGGGTCTCTGGCCTATAGGGAGGTGCCCACATTCTCAGCATTCCCGGGGCCCTGAGTTACAAGGAAACGGTGGTGTGTATGCTGGCCCCCAGAGGGGTGACTCAGGCCCATGGTCCAGTTGGCCTTGTAGGGACTAAGGCCTGGGATGGGGCCTGAGTCAGCCTGGCAGGACCCAGGGGAGGGGAAGGGGGAGAATGCAGTCCCTCCTGCCCCATCCCAGGGAGAAGAAGAAATGGGGGAGCACGTGTGTGAGAGGGCCTGTGTGTGTCTGCGTGTGCGTGGGAGTCCCTGGATGTCTGTCCCCGTGGATCTGTGTGTCATTTTATCTGCCAGCATCAACCTCTTTGTATGAAGGTGTGTCTTAGGGAGGACGGTTTCTATGGATGTCTCAGTTTGTGTGTGTGTGTGTGTGGCTGAGTCTTCCAGAGTCAGCCTGCATATCTGTCCCCCTTTGTATTTGTGTGTTCACCGCTGAGACTCACAGTGTGGGAGTGGAGTGTCAATGGGGAGCCAGTGTATTGCATGGCTATTTCACACACTTCCCTGTCATGGAAGTGACAGTGTGCAACTATGGGTGTGAGTGTGTCCTGGTGTGGGTCGCCACGTGTCATTGGTTAACTTGGTGTGTTTCTTATTGGCTGTTCTGTGTGTCTATCTATGTATCGGTGTCTATGTGGTGTCTGTGCATGTCACAAAGTAAGCATGTTAATATATATGATTTTGTCACCATGGGCCCCTATGTCTGTATGTGTGCGCATGTGTGTGTATCTGTGTGGCATTTCACAACTAATAACACCCTCTGTTTTTATCTGGTCTTCCTGTGTGCACTGGGCCCTGTTGTGATGAACCTAGGGTGCTTACCAGCCAGTGTTCGTATATGTGTGTGTGCCCACCTATGTGTACATAGCAGTGTCTGCCACAAGACTGAGTGTCTAGGAAACTATGCTTTCGTGTAAGTCTGCCTCTCTGCCTCTCGATGAACATGAGGCAGGCAACCTGAGTACGTCCAGCTGTGTTTTGACTTTTGACGCAGATGAAGGCTTGGCTGTGTCTGCATATGTCAATGTGTTTGCGCATGGGCAAGTCAACAGGAGCCTTCGTTGCATCTTGGTGCCTACCTATCGTGCACCTCTCAGTGTACCTTAGGAGGCTTGGGTTTATGTGTTTGTCAGAATCAGTTCAGATGTATATTGTGTTGCTAGGTGTCATCAGTGCGTATTCGTGTGATTGTCTGTTTATGTGGTTATCCCACATCACACTGGCCCATCTGCATACATGTTTGTCTCCATGTATCAAGTCAGCCCCTATGTGTCTATGTGGGCTGTATATTTGTGTCACTATGTTTGTGACACCACCAGCCCTTGTGTATCTGTGTGTAGCTTAGTGAGGGTTCCATTATCTGTGTATCTGTACCAATAACGGCCTTTGTGTGTCTAAGTGTGATTCATTGTGTGTGGGGGTGCTGTGTGAAGGAATTTTGTCAGTTTGTGTGTGCCTGTCCCTCTATCTGACTCAAGGCATGCCCCCCTCCTTCCATCCCTCTCATCCCTCGGAAAAGCAAAGGGGGGAGCGGAAGGAGGGGTGGAGTAGTACATCTGGAAAGCACATCTGGAGTCCTGTTCTGTCATGGAGCAAGAGCCCGCTGACAGAAGGGGTCCCAAGTCATCTCTCCTGTCCCCCTCCCTCAAGGTGCAGCCGCTGGGGCCTGGGAAGGGGGATCCCGGCTCCGCATCCCCAGGCCAGCCGGAAGTGCTAGGGTGGGGAGGCGCCCCCGGTGACTCACGCGGGGGCTGGAATGCTGCGGTCGGAACAGGACCCAGCTCCAGCATCCCTCTCCCGCCCCAGGGCTCCTGGGCCAGCGGCGCCAGCTCCCGCGCGGTGACCCTGGAGGGGCCCCACGTGCCAGGTGGCTGGACTGGGCCCAGGCTCCCTGCCCCCTCTCCGGCTGCCCGCCCCGGGCTGTCCTGTCCCTCCCCTGGGCCGCGGGGGCTGCGGGTGCGCGCGCGCGGGCACCTGACCTTGGCTGGGAACAGGCTGCCCGGGCAGCCGCAGCCGCAGCCCAGGAGCTTCCCTGCCCACCCGCTTCCGGCCGCCCATTCCACTCCCCCTGCCGACCGGGAGAAGGAAACTTTATGTCTGCTGACTGAGCGCCTCCCTTGGTGAACGTAGTGATGGTGGGAACTCGGGACAAATGCAAGAGACGCACATCGAGAGACCCAACGCGTACAAGTACACAACATCCACAAATACAGACGGGCTGCAAATACGTCCGCACCTTAACACACAGATGCATAAGCGGTTGCACTTGTACACTGATGCGTGTGTCTGTACACAGCAGTCTCCGCCTTATCCATGCGGGATAAATTCCAAGACCTCAGTGGATTTCTGAAACGGCAGATAGTATCGAATCCTGTATATACTATGCATAAATTCCCTTTTCTTTTTCTTTCTTTCTTTTCTTTTCTTTTTTCTTTCCTTTTCTCTCTCTCTCTTTTTTGGACAGAGTTTCACTCTGTCGCCCTGGATAGAATGCCAGTGCTGTGTTGTCATAGTTGACAGCAACCTCCAACTCTTGAACTCCAGCCATCCTCTTGCCTCAGCCTCCCCAGTAGCTGGGACTACTGTCGCCCCCGACGATACCCAGCTAGTTTTTTCATGTTTAGTAGAGACTGGGTCTGACTCTTGCTCAGGCTGGTCTGGAACTCCTCAGCTCAAGCAATCCTCTGCCTCTGCATCCCAGAATGCTAGGATTACAGGCGCCTGGCTACACAAATTCATTTCTTTGTTTCTTTATTTCTTCCTTTCTCTCTTTCTCTCTCTTTCTTTTTTCTTCTCTCTCTCTCCTTTCTTTACAAGCGCCAAGCCACAAATTTCTTTTTTATTCACAATTTCACAGATAAGATTTGTTCTTACAGTGGATGGTAGCAGCCTCAGCATAAGATTTTTCTTCTCTCCTCATTAAGCTGAGAACTTTCCCCTTTTTGCTTAAAGAAAGCACTTTATGGCTTCCCTTTGGTGTTTCTGAATTGCCAGTCTTACTACTCTTGCCCTTAGGGGCCATTACTAAGTAAAATAAGGGTTTCTGGAGCAAAAGCATTGTGATAACCAAGTGGATTTGATAACCCACAGGGCTGCTGAGTGACTAATAGGTGGGTAGCGGATACATCACAGAGATGCCGGACAGGGCATGATTCATGTCCCAGGCAGACAGAGTGGGACAGCGTGAGAGTTCATCGTGCTACTCAGAATGGGGAGCAATTGAAAAGTATGAATTGTTTATTTCTGGAATTTTCCATGGCATATTTTTAGATGGTGTTGGACTGAGGGTAACAAACCCCATGGATAAGGGAGGACTGCTGTATGTTGTGTAGCTGTGTGTGTTGCCTCTGTGTGTTTCTCTGTGTGTGTGTTGCCTCTCTCTGTGTCTTTTCTGTCTGATGATGCTGGGTGATGAGAAAAGCCAAAGAGAACAAGTAAAGCAGGAAAAAGGCCAGCTGTGGAGGGGAGGCTCTGAATTCAAACAGGAGGGTCAGTCTAGTGACTAATGTGAAGGAGGGAGGGTGTGAGTGGAAAGACTGTTCCAAGTAGAAGAAACAGAAGTGCATAGTTCCCAGGGTGGGAACATGCTCAAGGACGTGAGTTTCCAGAAACATCAGGAGGCCAGTGTGGCAGGAGCAGGGTAAGCAACGGGGGAGGAAGAGAGAGGGCTTGGTGAGAGGTAAGCTTCTAAGTGAACAAACAATTCCCCATTTAAATGCACACGCAGGCCTGTTCCCTTAAGTTTGTGTCCATTAGGTATATGTGCCTCTACGTGTGTCTGCCTGGGGTAGTGTGAGTGTATGGTGTATGCGTGTTTGTGCATGTATGTCAGTGTGTGCACTTCTGTGTGTGTCTGAGTATGCATATGCATGACTGTGTGTGTCTATGTGTGTATGAATGAGCGTTTGTGTTTCTGTATCTATATATGTATGTATGAGAATGTGTGTGTGGGTGTAAGAGTATGTGCATGTGTGTGCATGTGTGTCTATAGTGGGGTTAGGGCCCAGACCATAGGCCTGTCCTGTGTTGGGGGTGGAGACTGTATTCCTGATGCATTGCTCTCCCCTCCCCACTGACCCTGGTCAGACTGGGCTTGCATAAGATGACCTGGCATGGCTTGGGGGGCCCTTCTTCCCCACTGACATGAGACCCATTTCTCACTTGACTCACCAGGCCTGAACAAGACATCTTCTTTCTCCTGTGAAGCCCATAACGCCAAGGGGGTCACCACATCTCGTACAGCCACCATCACAGGTGACAAGAAAGGGAGTTGGGTGTCAGAGTGTAGGGCTTGGGTCAGGGATTAGAGGGGAGACACAGTGCAGGGTGGGGAGCTTTCAGCATAGCCCGCCAGGGTCAGTCCCTTCCTCATTTGTCCACAGTGCTTCCCCAACGACCCCACGACCTCCGTCTGGTTTCCCGCCAGCCTACAGAGCTGGAGGTGGCTTGGACCCCAGGACTGAGTGGCATCTACCCCCTTACCCACTGCACGCTGCAGGTGAGCCCCCCACACCACCTGTCTACCCCCAGTCTCAGCAATCCTTACTTGCACACTGTCCCTGGGAGGCCAGGCTTTCCCAGCCAGTGGTGTGCTGAGAGACAGTGAAGGCTGGAGTTAAGCTAGATGTCCTTGGTTCGAATACTGGCTCCTACACCTGCTGGCTGTATGAGGTTGGGCAGGTGGCTTAACCTCTCTGGGCCTCAGTTATCTCATCTATCAGATAGACATAATAGTAGTGTCTGCCTGATAGGCTTGTGAGAGTTCAATGAGTGAATGCAAGTAACCAATTAAAATAGTATCTGGAACATAGAAAATGTGTCAGAAACTGTGAGCTGTTTTGATTATTTTTAGTATTAGTGATATTAACTCTAGCCAGAGTGGGAGCCCTGAGATAGACAGCAGAGCCTGGAGCTGTCCTTCTCACCACTGGGTACCCACAACTCTGAGCATCCTGGGTGGTCACTGTCTGGAAGTAGGTCCGTCCTCCACTGGGCTGTGAGCTCTGTGAGAGGAGGGCTAAAGCTGTCCCAGTCACCACCGGCTCCTCATTACTGCCCACCACAGGGTTAGACACAAAGTAGGGAATATTTGCTAGAAGAATACATTGCAGGCTGGGCATCATGGTTCATCCCTGTAATCCTAGCACTTTGTTTTTTGTTTGTTTGTTTGTTTGTTTGTTTTTGAGACAGAGCCTCAAGCTGTCCCCCTGGGTAGAGTGCCGTGGCATCAGCCTAGCTTACAGCAACCTCCAACTCCTGGGCTCAAGCAATTCTCTCGCCTCAGTCTCCCAAGTAGCTGGGACTACAGGCGCCCGCCACAATGCCCGGCTATTTTTTGGTTGCTGCCATCATTGTTGTTTGGCGGGCCCAGGCTCCATTCGAACCTGCCACTTTAGGTCTATGTGGCTGGTGCCTTAGCCACTTGAGCCACAGGTGCGGAGCCAATCCTAGCACTCTGGAAGGCCGAAGCTGATGGATTTCTTGAGCTCGGAAATTTGAGACCAGCCTGAACAACAGTGAGACCCTGTCTCTACAAAATAATAGAAAAACTAGCCAGGCATTGTGGAGGGCACCTGTAGTCCCAGCTACTTGGGAGGGTGAGGCAGGAGAATTCCTGCAACCCAAGAGTCTGAGGTTGCTGTGAGCTATGATGACACCACTGCACTCTAGCCTGAGTGACAGAGTGAGACTCTGTCTCCAAAAGAAAGAAAAAAGAAAAAAATTATAAGACATTACAACTGAGATCAGCTAGACCCTACCCTCTGCCCTGAAATCTCTCCATAAGTAAAACAAAACCAAACCAAACACACAGATCTGTAAGTACAAGGACTTCTGATTTGAAATCCTCTGAGATATGGAAGCTGGAGGTGAGGGTGAGAGTGCCTTTGATGGGGGATGACAGTAAAGACTAATGGTCAACCTTTATCTAGTGTCAACTGCATGCTGAGCATTGTGTTAAAGCTTTGTGAAGGAGGGTGTATATGGATATGCCTATTTTCTAGAATTAAAAACTAAGGCTCAGAGTAGTTAAGCAAATTTCCCAAGGCCACAGCCAGGAAGTGGCAGAGGGTGGATACAAACCCTTGCCTCATCAAAACGAACCAGTGTTCCTAGCCTCCTTAGAAACCACTTAGAGCCAGTGCTCGATTAAACAGAGATGTCTTTCTTATGTACCCTGGACACAACATCATCTGCTAGTCATATTTTTTTTATTTGTTGTTGTTGTTTTTGAGAGAGTCTCACTCCATTGCCCAGGCTAGAATGCTGAGGCATCAGCTTAGCTTACAGCAACCTTAAACTCTTGGGCTCCCTGCTTGTCATTTTAACAGTAGCTGATAATCTTCCCATTTTCAAGGTAAAGAACTGAGGTCCAGAGAGGGGAAGATCCCCCTCCCCCATAGTGGCTCAAAGAGTAAAGTTGCGTGAGATTCAATCTCAGAGCCCAGACAGATTTAGGAGACCTCAAATGCCAGGTCTGGCATCAGCTGCACCCCCACCCACATCCATCAAGTGTCCCTAGGAAAGCAGAAGTGTGTCCTCTTCCCTCTCCAGGTCTCACTTCCTGCTGCTTATGGGCTGGGGTTAAAGGGTTCCAGAGGGAGGGTCACAGCTGTCCCAGGGAAAAGAGAAGTGGGAGTGGGTACAAAGAGGCTGACTGTCTGTACCCTTCTCCCCTCTGTCCTGGCAGAGGTTCCTCTTCTTGTCCGCTGCAGGTCAAAGGGCAGGCATGGGGACAGCCTCACCCCCACCTACTACCCACCATCTGATCCCCTCTTCCCTAGGTCTTGTGTTGGTGTCATCTGCCCACGTGGGTGCTGTGTGACTTAGGGCAAGCTGCTGGACTTCTCTGGGCCTCTATTTCCTCCTCTATAAAATGGGGATGAGAAAAGAAATTGACCCCAAAACGTGGTGGTGAGAACTCAATGAGTTCATCCAGGAATATGCTTAACAGGGGGCTTAGCACATATTTGGCACTTAAGAAATATTAGCTGTTGGCTATCTGTAGTGGCTCACACATGTAATCCTAGCACTCTGAGAGGCTGAGGCTTGTGGATCACCTAAGCTCAGGAATTCAAGACCAACCTAAGCAAGACTGAGACCCCATCTCTACTAAACATAGAAAATCTAACTGGGTGTTATGGTGGGGACCTGTATTCCCAGCTACTTGGGAGGCTGAGGCAGGAAAATTACTTGAGCCCAGGAGTTGGAGGTTGCTGTAAGCTAGGCTGATGCCATGGCACTCTAGCCTGGGCAACAGAGTGAGACTCTGTCTCTCTCTCTCTCTCTCTCTCTCTCTCTCTCTCTCTCTCACACACACACACACACACACACACACACAAGATAATGACTAAAGCTCACTGTGCACAGGCTCATGCTTACATATCCCAATTCACTCAGCCCTGCAAAGTAGGGAGCCACTGTTGTTATCTCATTTTACAGATGAGGAAACAAAGCTAGGGAAAGGTAAAGGCTGAATTTGAGCTTGGGATCCAGCATCTGTGCTTGTCAGCCCCAGGTTGCACTGCCTCTCAGGACAGACAGGTGATATTGTTACTGTTGACGATATTAACAGAAGCAGAGCAAAGGCTTTGGAGACAGAGCAGGATTCAGGCCAGCTCACCGTTGCCAAACTGGTGACCTTGGGCAAGTGATTCCATCCCTCTGGGTCTCAGTGTTCTCATCTGCATAATGGAGATAAATGTCACACCTATCACAGTACAACAGAGTTGATATGAAGGTCAAATAAATTTGATTTGTAAAGGGCTTTAGAACGGTGCTCAGTAAATGATGGACATGTTTGTCTTTTTTTGTTAAGACAACACATGATATGCATAATCTTTGGTGTCCACCTGGATTGGTTTGCATACATCTTCACCCATGTAACTGCATGCCGAGTCAACACACAGACCCTTCCAGCCCCAAGAAGGCTCCCTCTGTCCCCAGATATGACCGCTCTTCTGGCTTCTCTTGGAAGGCATTGCCTTTGCCTGTGGAAGAATATCATATGTGTGGGATCTCACAATATCGTACTTTTTTTTTTTTTTGAGACAGAGTCTCCTTTTGTCACCCTCAATAGATTGCTATGGCATTATAGTACACAGCAACCTCAATCTTTTGGGCTCCAGCCATACTCTTGCTTCAGCCTCCCAAGTAGTGGGGATTACAGGCACTTGCCACAACACCTGGCTATTTTTTTAGAGATGGGGTCTCGTTCTTGCTAAGGCTGGTCTCATGAGGTCAAGCAGTCCATCAGCCTGGGCCTCTCAGAGTGCTGGGATTATAGGCATAAGCTACCATGCTAAGCCTTGAACTTTTATTCATTATTATTATTATGGTTGTAACTCCAGCTAGCACCATTATTATCAATGCTGACTAGCTGCATGCACTGTTGTGTCCTTTAGGCATAACTACATTTAATCTTTATTTATTTATTTTAATTAATTACTTTTTTTTGAGACAGAGTTTCACTATGTTGCCCTCGGTAGAGTGCTGTGGCATCACAGCTCACAGCAACCTCAAACTCTTGGGCTTAAGCGATTCTCTTGCCTCAGCCTCCCTAGTAGCTGAGACTACAGGTGCCCACCACAATGCCCAGCTATATTTATTTATTTATTTATTTTTTTGAGACAGAGCCTCAAGCTGTTGCCCTGGGTAGAGTGCCATGGCATCACAGCTCACAACAACCTCCGACTCCTGGGCTCAAGAGATTCTCCTGCCTCCACCTCCCAAGTAGCTGGGACTACAGGCACCTGCCACAATGCCCAGCTATTTTTTGGTTGCAGCCATCTTGTTGTTTGGTGGCCCCAGCTGGATTCAAACCCGCCAGCTCAGTTGTATGTGGCTGGCACCTTAGATGCTTGAGCCACAGGTGCTGAGCCCCAGCTATTTTTTTTTTGCAGTTGTCATTGTTCAACTGGCCTGGGCTGGGTTCAAACCTGCCAGCCTTGGTGTATGTGGCCAGCATCGTAACCACAGGCACCGAGTCTACATTTAATCTTTAAACAATCCCGTGTGGTATTTTGGCTCTTTAAACTCCTATTTTCCTAAAGACAAAACTGAGGCCCTGGGAAAGATCTTGCCAGAGGTGGCTTCTTCTTTCTTTGAGACAGAGTTTCATTCTTTTGCCCAGGCTAGAAGTGTTGTGATGTCATCATAGCTCACAGGAACCTCAGTCTCTAGGATTCAAGTGATCCTCTTGCCTCAGCCTCCCAAGTAGCTGGGATTAAAGGTGCCTGCCACAATGCCCAGCTAGATTTTCTATGTTTAGTAGAGATGGGGTCTCGCTCTTGCTCAGGCTGATATTGAACTCCTGAGCTCAGGCAATCTACCCTCCTTGCCTCCTAGAGTGGTAGAATTACAGGCGTGAGCCACCATGCCTGGCAAGAGGTCACTTTTGTAAGTGGCAACAGAGCCACATCATGCAGCTGAATGGTCTCCGTGCTTTGCAAATCCAGGTGCCCATGTTGTCCTGGCATGGAGCTGCAACACCCGATATGCACACACATGTCCTTGCAAAGTTATTTAGGGCCACCCCAGTTGAATGTTGTGTGGCCGCCTTTTGTGATTGTGTCTTTGCCTTGTCCTCACACCCTTCTCTTTCTCTAGGCTGTGCTGTCAGATGATGGGGTGGGTGTCTGGCCAGGACAGCCAGACCCCCCAGAGGAGCCCCTCACCTTGCAAGCATCTGTGCCCCCTCACCAACTTCGGCTGGGCAGCCTCCATCCCCATACTCCTTATCACATCCGTGTGGCATGTGCCAGCAGCCAGGGTCCCTCAGCCTGGACCCACTGGTTTCCTGTGGAGACACCGGAGGGAGGTAAGCCAGGCTGGAGAGGGAGCTGTTGCCACTGCCCCTCTGGACCCTGCTTACATCTGCGCCACCTCCAGTGTCTCCTCTCACCCCTTTACCCCACATAGCCTTAATCTCCTTCCCGTCCAGTCCCTGCTCCCTCAGCACCACCCACTGTCTTCCCTCCAAGACCTCCCCTACCCTGTGCTTCCGCTCATGGGGGCCCTGCACGAGTTGCCCACGTGCGTGCCCTTTGCACCCTACCCCACTTCCTGGGAACAGGGGAGGGGGTCAGGAAGAGGTGGGGGTACCAGCTTCCCCTCTTCCCTGTCCTCCAGTGCCCCTGGGCCCCCCTGAGAACGTTAGTGCCATGCGGAATGGGAGCCAGGCCTTCGTGCGTTGGCAGGAGCCAAGGGCGCCCTTGCAGGGCACCCTATTAGGGTACCGGCTGGCATATCGAGGCCAGGACACCCCTGAGGTGGGTGCTGCTGGGTGGGTTGGGGCAGAGTTGTTGGGGGAGGAGGGAGATGGGGAGGGGAAGGTGGCAAGGTAGACATGGACAGTTTTGCAGATGGGTATTACACAATTGAACTACGCCTAGGGGAACATATTCTGGGAAGTTTCAGGGGGTCCAGAGAAGGGACTATTTATGAACCACAGCAACAGCATTTTAGTAGATTTATATATTTACTATAATAATCCTTTTTTTTTTTTGAGACGGAGCCTCAAGCTATCCCCCTGGGTAGAGTGCCATGGCATCACACTCACAGCAACCTCCAACTCCTGGGCTCAAGCGAGTCTCTTGCCTCCGCCTCCCAAGTAGCTGGGACCACAGGCGCCCGCCACAACGCCGGCTATTTT
>CAUYTI010086765.1:0-40168 GCA_963575145.1 Galago senegalensis
ACTTTTCTAGAACTAGAGTATAAATGTTTTAACAAAATAACTAAGTAAATGACACAAAGTCTATGTTAACCAGTTTGATGAAAATATTTCAAATTGTATATAAAAACACTACACTGTACCCCATGTTTGCATTAATGTATACAGCTATCATTTAATAATAATTTTAAAAAAGAATTTTTAAGAAAATTTGGTCTGTGCTGTCTCTACTCACAGCACTTCTGATACTAAATGTATGTTTTTCCCTCACACCAACCAATTCTCCAAATCTCCAGACACCCAACTGGGTGTCCTATAATTTCATTCAATTCCAAGACTTAACTACTCAGAGTTAGACTTCGCAGGTTTCAGGGTTCAGTCCCATAGACTAGCCTCATTTCTGCACTCTCCTAGTACCTTAATATGTTCACCAGTTGGAAAGCTCTCTGAGACTTCATTGGATAGATATGATCTATTAAATTATTGGCCATTGGTGATTTACTCAATTTTCAAGTCCTCTCCCCTCCCCAGTGGTGGGGCTGAAATTCCCAACCCTCTAATCATGCCTTCCTTAGTCTTGCTGATGACCAGACTCTATCCTTGGGGCTCCCTAAGGGCCCCCAGACACCAGTCATCTCATTAGTATTCAAAAGGCACTCATCATTCCAGAAATTAAAATGATTTTAGGAGCTGTATGCTAGGAACCAGGTACAAAGTCCAAAACAAAGAGGTAGTGGTGTCAGACCATGCAGGCTACACAGAGGATTTTGTAACTAATTTTTAATACATTATATATAACTATGAATCTATAGGTAATCTTAAGACTTTAAACTAAAATAGCATGCCTTGTATCAAAGCTAATTTTCAATAGCTCATTCATACACATAACAAACCACTCTACTATGTCTCCTTCACCCTTTCTGTCTACACATACTACTGCATTTAACTAATTCTGGACCCAAATTATTAAATAATTTTTTTTTATTTTATTACACATGGGTGCACAAAAGTTACCATACAACAACTATGAAAAAAGTCTATGCTGTAAAGGGAGATACATGTGAATTACAGGGCTTAATTACCCTATGTCTGCAAAAGATTTCTAGGTGGTATAAGAATAATATCAAAAATATCTGCCGATTTCTAGCCAAGTAAATGTATTCCCAAATATTCACCATGCTGGAAAAAGACAGAAAGCAAAACTTTCTCTCCAGGAACTGACTGAAAAGTGGCCAGTAAATAGCTAAGTTCCACCTAGTTTTGAGAAACAGTAATGTGTTTATTACAAGAAATTGAAGATGAGGAGTGTGATGTAACCAACTATATAATTTTAGCCATATCGCATGGTCTTTATAGACATTGGTTTCGTTATTGATGAAACAAAATAGATGTTTCATAGTTGTACATGGATGATTTTTCAGGCCCCTTTTTTCTACCATTGCTGGAAAAGCTGCCATCACCTGACAAAGATGATACAGAGAACTTTTCCCAAATAACACTACTCTTTGGAAGAAATTATGCTATTTTATTTCAATCTCTAACTCTGTCCCTTGCTGTTACCCAATCCAGGGAACAATTTAAACTGTAAGAAATGAAACTTGAGCTGATGATTTTGAAGAGCAGGTTACAGAGGTATCTGCCATTCGAATTGCCCCAGTGATTTGCCCTTTCCTGCTTATATATGCAAAGAAAGTCATATCCTGGTTCTGGGAGCAAGATGGTGGACTGGAGACATCTCCTTGCCAAACACTCTTAGTGAGACAGGGAATGGAGGATCTGGCACACCTCTGGCTGGGGGAACCTACCCAGAAACATTGCTCTGGGGGCACACTGAAGCAGTAGGAGACTCCAGGAGCCAATGAGGTCTGGAGCTGAGGAGGACCAGCACAGAGGACAGGTAGCAGGGTACAGGCAAAGGTTGACCAGCAACCCTCATGTGGAGGACTGGAGGTGGGAAAGGGCCATCCTGCACTTCAATTCAATTCAAGATGGGGGAGGGGAAACCAAGGAGGGCAGAGGGGATTGGCGTGTCCCCACTTAATGGACACAATATAAGAGTATGGGCACAACTTTTGGGTGGGGGACACAATAAGATGGACTCTATACCTAACGTATACGTATATTGGAACCTAGTTGTTTTTACCCTCACATTAACCTAAAATTTACAAAAAGAAAAATCACACACAAAAAAGAAGGGCACATCCTCTTGAGCAGTGGAAAACAGTCATAATAGACTTCTCTTAAGAAATCACTGTCTCTTGGCGGTGCTCATAGTTCAGTGGGTAGGGCACCAGCCACATACACTGAGGCTGCGGGTTCAAAGTTTGCCTGGCCAGGCCTGCTAAACAACAATGAAAACTACAACAAAAACAAATAGGTGGGTGTTGTGGCGGGTACCCGTAGTCCCAGCTACTTGGGAGGTTGAAGCAAGAGAATCACTTAAACCCAAGAGTTTGAGGTTGTTGTGAACTGTCATGCCATGTCACTCCACCCAGGGCAACAGCTTGAGACTCTGTTCCAAAAAAAAAAAGGAAGAAAGAAATCACTGTGTCTTGATAACATATATAGCCCTTCTTCATATTAGAAAATAACTTCATTTATCTAAGAAGTATGTCAAGAACAGCATGCTATTCTCCAGACAAGAGAAAATCCTTGCAATGGAAGGTAAATATATATGCTACATGGAAATCTGGAAAATAAAAATCATTCTGCCATTATATCACAATCTTAAAGAATATATCAATTTTCAGAGTGATCTCATTATAGAGAAATTCATTACATGTTTCATTAAGTCTAGAAAAAATATGTATTTCTTAATCTGTCAAGTGGCAAAGAGTATAGGTGATATTTGTGGGAGAAAATTAATTTAATGGGAATGATCAGAACAAGTAGCTGAAACTAATGAATGTCTCATGTAAATTCCTCCTAGTGCTTCATTGAAAATGTAAATGGAGTCCATTTTAGACAACCAGACTTAGACATATGCATCAAAGTTCTCTCAGTTATAAGCAACAGAACCAATGTTGACTAACTTAATTAAAGCAAATATCTTGGGGCTGGAGAGTGTCAGAACCAACAGAAGCCTGGAGAAGGAAGCTTAATACCATGCAGCAATGAAAGGAACACCAGAAGCTAAGAAGTGGAAAATACAGCAAGCACATTGTTCTGGGGCAGAGGGACCAGAATGCAGCCACTGAAGCCACTACCCATGATAAATGAGCCAATTGTACTTTATGTCTTGAAATTAATCACTCGAGATTCAGAGTCCTGAGAGACAGAGAATCTGATTGGCAGGCTTAGTCATATGTCAGGCCCCAAAGAACACAGAGCAGGAAGCTCTGTACTCTTTGAATACAATAGAGGGAGACAGGCACCTGACAATTTTCCTTCCCAGAAATACTACAGGGAATAGTGGAGAGTAGTCCCTCAAAGAAATCAGAGAATTATTCAGAAGGAAGATGCTTGCTTGCAGCCAAAGGGGAAAAAAAAAAAAGAAAGAATGTTGTAACCAACAGAGTTGTTCTGTGTTTGTCTGGTTATCATTTAATAAACCTTTCAAAGTTACATCATATTATTTTTTTATAAGGACAATCCCAGGTTATAAAAGATCTCACCGTCGAAAAGTACAATGTGTAACATATACTCACCACCTTGGTTGTCCAGAGCCGTTGTCCATTAAGAAAGAAAGAGATTCCAAAATGGTCATTATGCCTGTTCTCAAAACAAAAATATCCAAGCACCCATTCACTGGAAAAATCCCCACAAGGTCACTGGGTTATTGTTCTCCTTTTTCTCCTTCATCTAAAGAAAAGTAAAAAATATAAGAGATTTCACAGGTCTTGCCAGGAGTACCTAACTCTCACATTGAGATACTTCAAGTGCAGCAGCAATTAACAAAAGCCATGGTTTTAAGTAAGGCAAATAATTGTACCCATTCCTAAGCCAGGTTTTTTCAATAGTAAATCCAAACAAATAATCTAGATTTAGGAAGTCTCATCCTCAGATTCCAGGAACACACAGGGTATTTGGCAGAAGCACACACTCTTTATAGATCAATAGGTAAATGTTATACCTTCTTCAGGAACGTGGCCAACACTTACTCTGGGATTTGTAGGTGGCATCATGAGGGACATCTTTATGGTTTATCATGTTGATGTGTTTCAAAAACCATCTATTCCAAATCTTCCTACTTCACTGAACAATGAGGTGTAAGATATAGCAGTATAATTTCCTTTTTTGCAATAAAATTTCTTGTAGGGAATTTTGACCTACAATGGGCAACTTTCTTATTTTTTGTAAACCATTTTATTCTTTAATATAAAAATCTCTTAAGCTCTTCTCCCTATTTCATGAGAGAAGCAGTCAACCTCGACACTTTCAGTGAGCTATGACTAAACTAGAATATGAATAGCAAGCTAATTTGGGAAGTGTATGTGTTTATAACATATACAAAAGGCTTCCCTATAACAGAAAATATAACCAATTTGAATTGTTTAAAATAAAGTGGTCAATTTAGCAAGTCCTTAAAATACCACACTTCAGTTTAAAAATGTTTGAGTCATGAAAGATTGTTTCGGCACAGAAAGGCTGTTACAGAAGTTTCTCAAGGGAGTCCCCAAACCTGTGTGAGTTAAGTGAGGACATGAGTTACAAAATAAGTTCCAGAAATAAGGGTGTACAGATAAAAGCAGAGTATTGCCATTCCCCAGATAATAACAAAATGTTCCAACTGATGTAGCAGTAAATATTCAGTTGTACCGAGAGGTGCCCCAACATTCATCAGATTCTCCCAAGGACTAGGTCACTCTAATTAGTTATTCACTTTTTGTGTTCATTAGTGTACCATATGTACTAAAGCAGTGACCTCCTGCCCTGAAAGAATTATGGACTTTTTCTAAAGGTGCCTAAATTGGAAACGTGGATAATTTTGCACAGGACACATAATGCTAATCATTTTGTGGGTGTTTTACTTTATATATAAATAGTAACTGAGAGCAAAAAGAGGTGAAATCTGGTCCTGTTCTCTTTCTAGAATAAGTTTCTTTGACCTTCCTGACCCTCCTGTTTCCTCATATTTAAAGTCAGAGGTTTAATACATGTAGGACATGTATTACAGTCACCAGATCACCATTCCAGAGAAACAGTTCCAAAATTGCTTTAAGGGTACACTAGGCGCTGATGTCAGTACATGGCTTCCCAAAGGAAATACCTCCAAGGTTACCATAGTGACATTCAGCAATGATGTATATAGCACTTTTTCTAGGATGAGTTGGTGAACTTAATTATCTGACATCGCTGCATAAAACTGAACATGTTACCACTATGTACTTCCAAGGGCATTCTAGGTCCTTCTTCTGGACATTCTTAGAGAACTTTTTGCCCTCATGTTTCTTGCAGCAATAGAAGGTTAGAATGAGAAGTCAGGAAAGCTATCTGCTGATATTTTTTATGTATAAGCATCTCAGATCTTTCTGATGATGGATCTAAGTGTCATCTTCCTCCTTTTCACTCAGTGCTTCCCTGAATCACTGTTGTTCTCCCTACCTACTATGCCTATGCATGAATGAGGTGGCTTCCATGGCAATTATAAAGTATTGAAGATCAAAGACAAACACACCACTATCCAAGGTGTAAAATACATTAAAATTAAAGTACCAAAAATTTAGTTTAAAAGCTACAAGGAAACAAATAGAAAAACTTTATACTAATAAAAATTAGCAGATGATAATAAATGTGAGTTCAACTCCTCATCTTCTTGAGCAAAACATCAATAAAATTTTCCAAAGCTAAGAAAACAAGCACTAGAGATATAAAGTATCTTATAACTACCAGGAGAGCTATTATAATGAGAAACAGCCAAAGATGGATTTTTTCCTAATGAGTGGGTGGGCCTGTAGAAAGAAGGAAAAAAATAGGACAGCTATTTTTCCCCCTAAGCAGACTTTAGCTGGTCACAGTGGCATGTACCTATAGGACAAGCTACTTGAAAAGCTGAAGAGGATCACTTGAGCCCAGGAGTCCAGCCCATCTCCAAAATAAAAAATTTAAAAAAAAAAAGACTTAATTTTCTAGAGCAGTTTTAGGTTCACCACAAAATTGTGGGAAAAGTACTGACTTAACAAAAAAAAAAAAAAAGTACTGAGAGTTCCCACATATCCCAGTCCCCTTACATACACAGCCTCCCTTTCAAAATTCTGTACCAGATTGGTGGATTTGTAATAATCAATGAACCAACATGGATCCACCATTATCATTCAAAATCAATAGTTTACATTACAGTTAACTCTGAGTGTTGTAATATTCTATGAGTTTTTAAAAAATGTATAATGACATGCAATTACCATTATATTATCATATGAAATAGTTTCAGTGTTCTAAAAAATCCTTTGGGTTCCACCTATTCATTCCTCCCACTCCATTCCCCTTGGTAATTACTGATCCTCTTACTGTCTCTATAATTTTGCCTTTTCCAGAAAAGCATATAGTGGGGATCATACAGTGTGTAGCCTTTTAAAATTGACTTCTTTCACTTCATAATATGTATTTAAGGTTCCTCCATGCCCTTTCATGACTTGGTAGCTCATTTCTTTATATGGCTGAATAACATTGCATCATATGAATGTCACATAGTTTATTTATCCTTCCAACTTTTTATAATTGCAAACAAAGCTGTTTATATCCACATCTGAGTGAACATAAGTTTTCAGTTTATTTTGATAAATACCAAGGAGTGAGGTTACCAGACTGCATGGTAAGAATCTGTCTAGTTTTATAAGAAACTGCCAAACTACTTCCAAAGTAGCTGTACCATTTTGCACTTCCACCAGCAATGAATACGAGTTCCTTTTGCTCCACATCCTTACCAGCATTTGATGTTGTTAGTATTTTGCATTTTTCTCAACCTAAAAGAAGTGGATTAGTATACCATTTCTGTTTAATTTGTAATTCCATGATGACACATCATAGTGAACATCTTTAATATGCTAATCTTTCTTTTGTATTTCTTCTTGGTGAGATGTGAGATCTTTTATTTATTTATAAAATCATAGCTATGTACATTAATGCAATCATGGGGTACAATGTGCTGGTTTTATATACAATTTGAAATGTTTTCATCAAACTGAGTAACATGGCCTTCATGGCACTTTCTTAGTTGTTGTGTTAAGACATTTATATTCTACACCTAGTAAATTTCACGTGTACCCTTATAAGATGCATTGTAGGTGTGGTCCCACCAATTACTCTCCCTCTACCAGTCCTCCTCCCTCCCCTCACCTCCTTCTCCCCTTTTCCCTTCTTCTTGTGCTATAATTGGGTTATGGAAGAAAGCTATAAATTGGTTTCATAGTAAGACTGAGTACATTGAATACTTCTTCTTCCATTCTTGAGATACTTTGTTAAGAAGAATATGTTCCAGCTCCATACATGTGAACATGAAAGAGGTAAAGTCTCCATCTGTCTTTAAGGCTGCATAATATTCCATGGTGTACATATACCACAATTTATTGATCCATTCATGGGTCAGTGGGCACTTGGGCTTCCAAATTTCTGGAACAAAATGATAATGAAGATATGAATTATCAGAACCTCTGGGATACTGCAAAGGCAGTCCTAAGAGGGAAATTTATAGCACCGTAAGCCTTCCTCAAGAGAATGGAAAGAGAGGAAGTAAACAACTTAATGGGACATCTCAAGCAGCTGGAAAAGGAAGAACATTCCAATCCCAAACCCAGCAGAAGAAAACAACCAAAATTAGAGCAGAATTAAATGAAATTGAAAACAAAAGTATTATACAATAGATCAATAAATCAAAAGATGCTTTTTGAAAATATCACTAAAATAGATAAACCTTTGGCTAACCTAACCAGGAAAAAAAGAATAAAATCTCTAATTTCATCAATCAGAAATGGTAATGATGAAATAACAACAGACTCCTTAGAAATTAAAAAAATCATTAATGAATATTACAAAAAACTTTATTCTAAGAAATATGAAAATCTGAAGGAAATTGACAAATACTTGGAAGCATGCCACCTTCCAAGACTTAGCCAGAATGAAGTGGGAATGTTGAACAGGCCTGTATCAAGTTTTGGAATAGCATCAACTATACAAAATCTCCCTAAAAAGAAAAGCCCGGGACCAGATGGCTTCACATCAGAATTCTACCAAACCGTTAAAGAGGAACTAGTACCTATATTACTCAACCTTTTCAAAAATATAGAAAAAGAAAGAATACTACCCAATACATTCTATGAAAAAACATCACCTTGATACCCAAACCAGGAAAAGAAAACAAGAAAAGAAAATTACAGATCAATATCACTAATGAATATTGATGCGAAAATATTCAACAAGATCCTAACAAACAGAATCCAGCAACACATCAAACAAATTATACACCATGACCAAGTGGGTTTTATCACAGGGTCTCAAAGCTGGTTCCATATACATAAATCTATAAATATAATTTATCACATAAACAAATTAAAAAACAAAGACCATATGAGTCTCTCAATTGATGCAGAAAAAGTTTTTGATAATATCCAGCATCCTTTCATGATCAGAACACTTAAGAAAATTGGTATAGAAGGGACCTTTCTTAAATCAATAGAGGCCCTCTACAGCAAACCCACAGCCAATACTGTGTTGAATAGAGTTAAATTGAAATCATTTCCACTCAGATCAGGAACCAGGAAAGATTGCCCATTGTCTCCACTGCTTTTTAACATTGCAATGGAAGTCTTAGCCATCGCAATTAGGGAAGAAAAGGTGATCAAGGGTATCCATATAGGGTCAGAATAGATTAAACTTTCACTCTTCCCAGATGATATGATTGTATGTATAGAAAACACCAGGGAGTCTACTACAAAACTCTTAGAAGTGATCAAGGAATACAGCAGCATCTCAGGTTACAAAATCAACACTCATAAATCTGTAGCCTTTATATATACCAATAATAGTCAAGCTGAAAAAGCAGTCAAATATTTTTATTTATTTTTTAAGTGGGTTGTTAATATTCTCATTGTTGAGTTTGAGAGTTTTTTAAATATTTTAGATAACAATCCTTGATCAGGTATGTCTTTTGCAAATATTTTCTCTCAGTGTGTGACTTTTCTTATTCTTATTTCTTATTCGCTTGAAGAATAAGAACTTTTACAGAACAGAAGTTTTTAATTTTAATGCAGTGCAACTTGTCAATTATTTCTTTCATAGAATGTGCCTTTGATGTTGTATCTAAAATGTCATTGACAAATCCAAGGTAATCTAGATTTTCTCCTTTGTTATCTTTTAGAATTATTATAGTTCTGCATTTTACACATAGGTTGATGGCATTTTTTTTTGTTTCCATTGTACATTTTACTTTGAGAAAAATAATGATTTTTTTTCTTTTTTGAGAGAGTCTCACTCTTTTGCCCAGGCTAAAGTGCCATGGTTATCTGCAATTGACAGACTGATCTAACTGTGAAGTGAAGCAATCTCTTCCTTCCTGACTACTATCAGCCTACCTCACAGTAACCTCAAAATCCTGGACTCAAGTGATCCTCCTGCCTCAGCCTCACGAGTAGCTAGGACAGCAGGCACCCGCCACAATACCCAGCTAAGTTTTCTACTCTTAGTAGAGATGGGGTCTCACTCTTGCTCAGGTTGGTTTCAAACTCTGAGCTCAAGTGATCTTCCCACCTAGGCCTCCCAGAGTGTTAGAGTTATAGGCTTGAGCCACTGAATGCAGCCCATAATAATGAATTTTTTTAATTAACTCACATGAATCTAATGATTCAACTTCTAAGTACTTTTCCTAGAAAAATAACCAGCAGTTTAGCAAAAACATTCATCCAATACTTTTTATGATAGTGAGATAATAGAAACAAGTTAAAAAGAATTTCAAGAGTAGGCCAGGCATGGTGGCTCATGCCTATAATCCTAGTAATCCTAGCATTCTGGGAGGCCAAGCTGATGGATTGGCTGAGCTCACAAGTTAGAGACCAGCCTGAGCCAGATTGAGACCTTGTCTCTAAAACAAACAAACATAAAAAAGAAAGCCAGGTGTTGTTTGTGGTGGGTGCCTGTAGTCCCAGCTATTTGGGAGGCTGAGACAAGAGAACCACTTAAGCCCAAGAGTTTGAGGTTATTGTGAGCTATGATACCACAGTACTCTACCAAGAGCAACAAAGTAAGACTCTTGTGTCAAAAAAAATTTTTTTTCAATAGTAATTAGATCAAGTATATTTTACCCACATAATTGAATGTTTAGGAATCTACTTAAAATAATTTTTTATATAATTTTCATTTTCCTGTAATGTCATCATTAGAATATGGAATATAGGTTATTTATAGATTATTTTGTTTTTTATATGAAATGTATTCATTCTATAATCAGAAAAGAATTAAGACTTTTCTTAAGTAATTTAAGTGTCAGATGATTCTTTATAAAGGCTCTCAAAATAAGATGTATAGTGACAAATTACATACTCTTCAGGACCAAAACACAGCTATGGTACCCTTTCCTAGTGTTTTCATGAAATAGATTTAAGCACCCAAAGCACACATAAAATTCTATAACAGAAATCAGTGGAAGGTAATTATTAGTGGCTGGTTCATTAGGGAGAGAATTTAGATAAACAGAAGGGATATTTGGGGGTTAGGAACTATAGGGCAAGAATAAATAAGAATGTTAGGATCCAGAAAATGCTCTTCACATACCCCTGTGTTATGTAATATCTCAGTAGAGAGGAAAGGATCTTCAACTTCTGAAGCTCTGTGATATAAACTATTATTACAATCAGCCTTTCCTGATGTCTGACATTTATCTTCACTGTGGAGCAAGGGGATACCAAATAAAATTTTTCTTATCCCTTCTTCCCAAATAATATGTCCATTAAGATAACAAGCAGCTTGATGTTGGTAAGATGGGTCCTGGATTTAAGTCTGAAGGCTCAAGACTAAGTCCCAGCTCAACTGCTTACTTTATGGCATTACTTGGATAAATCATATAACCAATATGGGACAGTTATTTCATCCATTAAAGTTGTCTCTGCCTCTAACACAGTTATCATTAGGACAAAATGGAATCATATACACAGTATATCACAGATAAAAAGTATATAATAGAATGTATTTTACAATAAAATTGTCAACCTATTAATAACCCATTGTTTGGCCTCCAGTAACACTTGAAGAAAATGAAAAATTGAATCCCTGGTTGAAAGAGCAACTGACAGACTGATCTAACTGTGAAGTGAAGCAATCTCTTCCTTACTGACTACTCCACATGCAACACTTCTGAATCTAAGTCCAAACTGGCACATGACCTCAGGTAGACAAGGATCATTCTGTAACTAAGGTTTACATGTAGCCGTGCTTCCAAACTGGAACTACAAAACCAGCTTTCAAATGTGCCACCAACCACTTTCATGTAGTATTGCTTTATTTGTTCATTTATCTATTCATTGAGAAATGTTTATGTGCAAGCACTGGAAACAAACAATAAAGAACAAAAATTAAACAATTTTTCAGAGGGAAAAATCAAACATTAATTACACAGAATCATACACACATATGTAAAATGAAAACTGTGATGATAATTTTAAAAGATCCAGGAGTTGTAAGAATATTTAGTTGGAGGGGCTCATCTAGACTGAAGAGTTCAGGAAAGTCTTTTCAGAGCTAAGATTTGAGAGACAAATAGGTGGGGAGAGAAAAGCAAAAGAATCAAGTAGAAGTATCAGTGTAAAAAAGGTCCTGTGATAGAAGATAGCAAAATAAGAATATGAAAAAATGGACAGTATGTCCAGAATACAGCTCATACAAAGAAAGGTAGTACAGATGGTGCATCTTATAAGGGTACATGTGAAACTTACTAAATGTAGAATATAAATGTCTTAACACAACAACTAAGGAAATGCCATGAAGGCTATTTTAACCAGTTTGATGAAAATATTCCAAATTGTACATAAAACCAACACACTGTACCCCATGACTGCATTAATGTACACAGCTATAATTTAACAAAAATAAATAAATAGAAAAAAAAGAAAGTAAAAGAATAGACTATGTTAAGGGTAGACTATGTTCAAGATATGCAGTTTTTACTCTGAAAGCAATTGGAGTCATTAAAATCTTATGAGCGCAGAAGTGACAAGATGCAATTTGTATTTTCAGAGATCATTCTGACCATAATGTATCACGATGCCAGGTCAATGCATGTGAGATTTATTATACATGTAGTATTTTTTTTTAATATACACATTCCTACAGTGGAAAGCTTTCAAGAAATATAGCAAATAGGACATCTCCAAGACACATAGTCATTAACCTGGCCAAAGTCAAAATGGAGAAAATTCTACAAGCTACAAGATGAAAGTAATAAATAACCTATAAAGGAAAACCCATCAGGCTACCAGCAGGCTTCTCAGTAGAGACCTTACAAGCCAAAAGGGCCTGGGGCCCCATTTTTTATCTTCTTAAACAGAACAACTCTCAGCCACGAGTTTTGTATCCTACGTTATAAGTTTCATAAATAATGGAGAAATAAAGACTTTCTTAGAAAAGCAAACACACTACTAGACTAGCTAAAAAGGAAATGCTTAAGAGTGCACTATACATGCACTATAGCTACCCATCAGTATAAAAACACCCAAAGTTAAAGCCTACAGCTCATATGAAAAGGTAGTAAAAGAGGTAAAAGAAAATAACAAGGTATAATTCAACATAATAAATGGAGCAGTACCCCACATATCATTACTAACACTGAATGTGAACAGTCTTAACACTCCACTTAAAAGATATAGAGTGATGTAAATGGCTCCTTCCTGCCTAGAACTGGAACCATACAAGGATGTCCACTATTGTCCCTACTTTTCAACATAGTACTGAAAGTTTTAGCCAATGCAATCAGATAAAAGAAAAGATATTAAGGGTATCCAAATGGGAGCAGAGGAGGTCAAACTATTGCCTTTTGCAGATGATATGATCCTATACTTAGAAAACCCCAAGTACTCAATCATGAGAATCCTTGAAGTGATCAAGAAATACAGCAACATTTCAAGTTATAAAATCAAATTTCCACAAAACAGTAGCCTTCATATATGTTAACAACTGTCAAGCTAAGAATCAAATCAAAGATACAATACCCTTCCTGGTAACATCAAACAAAATGAAATAGCTAGGAATACACTGACCAGCGAATGTGAAGTATGTCTATAGAGGGAATTAAAAATCTCTGAGAAAAGAATAGCAGAGGGTGTTAACAGATGGAAATATACATCATGCTCATGACTTGGAAAAATCAATATTGTTAAGATGTCTATACTACCCAACACAACCTAGGATTAATGAAATCCTCACTAAAACACCTATGTCTTACAATGAAGATCTTGAAAAAATAATCCTGCATTTTGGTTTGGAATCAAGAAATACTCCAAATAGCCAACACAATTATACAAAGTAAGAATAAATTATGATGCATCGCTTTACCAGACTTTGGGTTATTCTACAAGTTTATAGTGATCCAACCAGCATGGTATTGTCATAAAAATAGAGATACAATCTCTGAAAAAGAATGCATAATTCAGGCTTGGCACCTGTAGCACAGTGGTTACAGCAACAGCCACATACACCAAGGCAGGTGGGTTCAAACCCAGCCCAGGCCTGCCAAACGACAATGACAATTGCAACAAAAAATAGCCAGGCATTGTAGTGGGTGCCTGTAGTCCCAGCTAATTGGGAGGCTGAGGCAAGAGAATTGCTTAAGTCTAAAAGTTAGAGGTTGCTGTGAGCTGTGATGCCATAGCACTCTACCGAGGACAATGTAGCGAAACTATCTCAAAAAAAAAGAAAGAATACATAATCCAGAGATGAAACAAGGCTTGTATAGCCAGCTAATCTTTGACAAAGCAAACAAAAGCATCCACTGGGGGAAAAAATATCCCTATTTAATAAATGGTGCTGGAAGAACTTGTTAGCCACATGTAAGAGAATGAAACTGGACGTGCACCTCTCATCACTTACAAAAATTAACTTGCAATGGACAAATGCTCTAACTCTAAGATATGAAACTATAAAAACCTTACAAGATAGTGGGAGAAAAACTCTTGATCTTATTGGCCTAGGGAAAGAATTTATGAAGAAGACCCCACTGAAAATTGCAGCATCAACAAAAATAAATATATGTGACCTGATCAAGTTAAAAGTTTTTGTGTAGCTAAGGACACAATCCACAAAGCAAAAAGACAACTTTCAAAATGGGAGAAGGTATTTGCATGTTACAAATACTGCAAATGGCTAATCATCATAATCTACAATGAACTCAAGCATATCAACAAGAAAAGAGTAAACAACCCCATTAAAAACTGAGCAAAAGACAGGAATAGCAACTTTTCTCACTAGGACATAAGGATGGCAAATAAATACAAAAAAAATGGTCATCATCCCTAATTATCAGAGAAATGAAAATCAAAACCACCGTGAGATATCACTTAACCTCAGAATGATCCACATCACAAGGTCCCAAAGCAACAGTTGCTGGCATAGGTGTGGAAAGAAGGGAACACTCATGCACTGTTGGTGGACTTCAAACGAGTACAGCTCCTATGGGAGGAAGTATGGAGATTCCCCCCAAAGCACTAAAAGTAGACCTTCCACTTGATCCTGTAATCTTGCTACTAGACATTTACCCAAATGGATAAAGATATTTTACCACAGGGGCATTTGCACTCCAATGATCACAGCAGCTCGGTTTACAATCACAAAGATAGAGAAACAACAACCCAAGTACTCATCAACACATGAATGCATTAGTAAACTGTGGTATATGGGTACCATGGAATACTATCCAGACATAAAAAAGATGGAGATTTTGCATCCTTTGTAACCACCTGGATGGATTTGTAAAACATTCTCCTAGGTAAAGTAGCACAAGATTAGAAAAACAATCATCATATGTACCCAATATCTATTTGAGACTAGGAGATTACAAGCACAGACCCACATGAGGGACAGATCTAAAACTCAAGAATGGGGAAGGGAGAAGGGAATTCAGTAGCTTCCCACCCAGCCCACCCAGTGGGTACAATGCATGGATATATGGCACACTCCCCAAGTGTAGACCACAGCTAGCACTCCGATTTTACCCTTTCATGTGCAAATTAAATAACCTAATTATTTGTATCCCTGTATTAATCTGAAATTAAAAAATAAAATAAAAGACATAGATTGGTTGGACAGATAAAAAAAAATCAAAACTCAAGCATATGTTGTCTGTTGTCACCAAGAAACTCACAACTCCCAAGGACTCTCACAGAGTAAAAGTACAGAAAAACTATTCCACACAAATGGAAAAAAAAAGTGAGCAGGTATAGTTATTCTCATACCACATAAAATAGACTTTAAATCAACAATGGTTTTTAAAAAAAAAAGACAAATGTGGTGATTATATAATGACAAAGGGAGCAATTAAGCAAGAAGATACAAAAATTCTAAATATATATTCACTTAAATATAGGACTTCCCAGATTTATAAATCAAATTCTACTAGATCTAAGCAAAGAAATAAAAGAGTAGTATCATAATTGCCAGGGACTTCAACGTCCCATTGCCAGAACTATATAGATCATCAAAGCAGAAAATCAAGAAACACTAGACTTACAATGAAACTCTGCAACAGACATTTACAGAACATTCTACCAAAAACTACAGAATACACATTTTCTTCAACACACAGGACATTTTCCATGATTGAGCATATTTTAGGCCACCAAAACAAGTATCGCCAAATTTAAAACATAAAAGGTATACCATGTATCTTCTCAGACCACAGTGAAATAAAACTAGAAACCAATTCAAACAGAAATTCTCAAATCTGGGTGGTGCCTGTGGCTCAAAGGAGTAGGGCGCTGGCCCCATATGCCAGAGGTGGTGGGTTCAAACCCAGCCCTGGCCAAAAAATGCAAAAAAAGAAAGAAAAGAAATTCTCAAATCCACATAGGTAGGTTGCTACTGCCTAACATTGGATCAATGATGAAATTAAGATGGAAATCAAAAGATTTTTTGAATGAAATAGCAAAGGGGGCATAAGGTTTCAAAATCTATAGGGTATAAAAACATTAGTGACCTAAAAAATAATAGCCTTAAGCTTCACTGGGAACCAAAAAAGAGCCCGAACAGCCACCAGCCACATACACTGAGATTGGCAGTTCTGAGCCCAACCCAGGTCAGCTAAACAACAATAACAACTGCAACAAAAAACAGCCAGGCATTGTGGCAGGCACCTGTAGTCCCAGCAACCTGGGGGGCTGAGGCAGGAGAATCATTTAAGTCCAAGAGTTTGAGAAAGCCCAAGAGTTTGAGATTGCTGTGAACAGTGATGCCACAGCACTCTACTGAGGCTGACATGGTGAGACTATCTCAAAAGAAAAAAAAAATAGAGAATCCAGAAATAAAACCATATAGCTTTGGCTGACTGATTTTCAACAAAGCAGACAAAAACATACATCTGTTGATTTCCATCCTAATTTCATCATTGACACAAGGATTATTAAGCAGTAGGTTGTTTCATTTTCATGACTTGTGTGGATTTGAGAATTTCTTTTTGATTTGAATTGGTTTCTAGTTTTATTTCACTGGGGTCTGAGAAGATATATATGGTATGCCTTTTATATTCTGAATTTGGCAATACTGCTTTTTGTGGCCTAAGATATGCTTGATCATGGAAAAGGTCCTGTGTGCTGATGAAAATAATTATCTTATTCAATAAATAGTGCTGGAAAATTGGATAGCCACATGCAGAATGAAACAGAACCTCTAGCTCTCACCATAAACAAAAATTAAATCAACATGGATTAAAGACTTAAATGTAAAGCATGAAACTTAACAAATTCTAAAAGAAAATATAGGAAATACTCTTCTAGACACAGGCCTAGACAATGAATTGATGATTAACATCCTGAAGGTAAATACCGTGTTTCCCTGAAAATAAGACACTGTCTTATATTTATTTTTCCTCAAGAAGACACACTAGGGCTTATTTTGAGGGGATGTCTTATTTTTATTAAGTATAATACAACAATCTACATTTATTCAAATACAGTTAAGTCATCTTCTTCTGGAACCTGACAGGGAGAGCCAACCTTGTTGGTGGGGCTGGTGCTAATGATGCATGAACTCCTTCCCCCTAGCCATTCACACCTGTGCAATAGATGCCTGTGACCTCAGTTACCACACACATACCCAGCACAAGTGCAAATGGCTCTGAGAAAGGAGCTGTGGCAGATAAAATGTATTCCAGTCTTCCTTACCGCTCAGTGCCAAAATGCATGGAGTAGCTATGCAGATACTCTGCATAGCCACGCCCATCACTAGGTCTTATTATAGAGGTAGGGCTTATATTTAACAAATGCATAGAAATCCTGCTAGGACTTATTTTTTGGGTAGGTCTTATTTTCAGGGAAACACAGTACTGCAATGACAAAAATAAATAAATGGAACTTAATTAAAGCCAAATTTTCTGCATAGCAAAGAAAATAATCAACAGAATAAACAGACAACCTACAGAATAGGGAATGTATTTGCAAGCTATACATCCACTAAAGGGCTATTATCCAGAATCTACAAAGAATTCAAATAAAAAAACTAATGTTTCCCACCAAAGAAAAAATAACCCCATCAAAAATTTGGCAGATGGCTAGGCATAGTGGCTCATACCTGTAAACCTAGCACTCTGGGAAGCCCAGCTGGGTGGACTGATTGAGCTCAGGAGTTCAAGACCAGCCTGAACAAGAGTGAGACCCCCATCTCTACTAAAAAAAAAAAAACAGGTATTGTGGTGGGTGCCTATATTCCCAGCTACATGGGAGGCTGAGGCAAGATGATCACTTGAGCCCAAGAGTTTGAAGTTACTGTGATTTATGACACCACAGCACTCCACCCAGGGCAACAAAGTGAGACTGTGTCTCAAAAAAAAAAAAGTAGACAAAGGACATGAACAAAAATTTTCTAAATAAGATAGACAAATGGCCAAAAAAAAAATGATAAACTGCTGAACAACACTAAGTATCAGAGAAATGTAAATTAAACCATAATGAGATACCAACTTACAATTGTAAGAATGGTCATTATTAAAAAGTAAAAAAATAATAGATGTTGCTGCGGATGCAGAAAAAATGAACACTTAGACAATGTTAGTGGGACTACAAATTAGTATCTCTTATATTTCCATAATATGGAGATTACTTGAAGAACTAAAACTAGATCTACCATTCAATCCAGCAATCCCATTAATGGGTACCTACCCAAAAGAAAAGAAGCTATTTTATTAAAAAGACAACTGTATTAAAATGTTTATTTTAGCACAATTCACAATTGCAAAGATACAGTACCAATCTAAGTATGGATAAAGAATATATATATATTTAGTATTGCAACAACTTGGATAGAGCTGGAGTCCATTATCCTAACTGAAGTATCTCAGGAATGGAAAAACACACAGCACAAATTCTCACTAAAATGTGGGAGCTAAACAATGGGTACACATGGGCACAAAGAGATTTAAAGAACATTGGAAACTAAGAAGAGGAGAGGTTTGGAGGAGAAGAGGGATAAAATCATTCCTATCAGGTATAATGAACACTATCCTGGTGTTGGGTACACTAAAAGAGATGATTTCAGCACTATTCAATGAATCCGTGTTACAAAAACATTTTTACCCTCTTAATATTTTGAAATTAAAAAAAGGAAATCTTCCTATTCAAGTTCTAACTTCAAAAGACCAATTTATTTCCTTGACCCTATTTTTGTAAGATCCTATTGATGAAAAAAAAAAGCAAGATACTCTTTATGAATCCTACCCTAATCAATACCGCCTGTGAGGAATTAACAAAATGTAATGAGCTTTTGGCCTCATTTTTCTCATCCTTTTTCAATATAGTATACCAACAGGTTTTGGTTAATGGAAAGAATAAAATAGATTAAAACAGGCAAAGACCAAAGGCTAGAAAAACCAGAAAACTCTAACAAGCACTGTGAGTTTAAACAACAACAACTAAAATGGAATTCTTACACATAGTATTAAGATATACTAATGTATTCATCAATAGTGAGGAGCCGAAAGTAACTGGATCCCAATAATAGCAAACTACTGAAGTGCTGAAGTTAGTGGATGATTGATCTCTTTATGGATATCCATATAATTATTTCACTCCCACTCATATTCACTCTGGAATGGTTTTTGAATGAAAGAGAAAGGAGCATTTGCAGCACTGGAACATTAAGTGTGCACAATCCACAGTATATCTCATTTGTGCTAAAGACTCCACTGACTTCTCATCATTAATATACTATTTGTCGTTGAAACTATTTCAAAATTTTTGGGCCATCTGCAACCTATAATTTTATTTTCCTTCTTTTCTTTATTCTTACATACCCTGCATATTTAATAATTTTATAGGAATATTATTAGTTTTATTGTTATTGATTGTACAAGAAAAATTAGTTCTGTAATATATATGCCTTGTACATTTTTTTCAGTTTGCCCTTTTCTTTAAATTATCCCAGCACTCTCTGAGAGAATGATCCATTTTTGCTCTCCATTTCTCTTCATCTTTGAGTATTTGGGCACATGCATAAACTTTGTCTTCAGTGTCATAGTTCCTTTCTTCTGCCTGCTCTATTCTTTTACTGAGGAATTATACCGTATTTTTCTGATCTTTGAGGGCTGCAACCTCCTGCCTCAGTGTGTCATAATCTTTGGTCATTTTATCTTTGAAATCATTGAATTCTTGAGAAAGCTTTTTAATAATTTGAAATTCTAATTTCCTCCTTTTCTCCATTCTGTTAATCTTATTTTCTCTCCAGATTCTGAACTTGATTCCTGACATATCACCCCTCTGTTTATAGATAGGATCTTTAATGCATCTGTCCTATCCTTCCTTGGTGGAGTTGTTCTACACTGGTTATTCAGGTTGCCAGCATTTTTTGTGTTGATTCCATCTCTTGCCGAATTTGCACGTTTGAAGACTGTCCCAAAACCTTTCCACCTGTGGCTGTAACTGTAGAAGGGGCCGGCTTTCTTGCCCAGAGGGGTAGGGTCTGTTTGTGTGGAAAAGCCTCTGGAGTGTGAGCCTTATTGTTCTAGCTGCTGTGGCTGCTGCTCTTTGCCTCAGGGTAGTGCTGCTTCAGTGTGCTTCCCTCTCAACTGACTGTCCTTTTCATTTCTTGGGTGAGGGGCCTAGGGTGCCAGGCTTGGCTAGATCAGTCCTCTGTGTGTCCCATAGCAGAAGCATGTAGCTCCAGCAGCTTTGCAGGTAACATAGCAGCTTGTTCAGTCCTGGGGGTGGCCACAAGGGAGCCCACCAAGCAAGGAGCGCCAGGAGCTGCTACACAGCAAATGCAGCGGCTGGATCAGTCCTGGGGGGCAGCCTGCCACAGCATGGAGCACCCACAGCCCTGGCCCGGGGAACACGGGGCTCAACCAATTCTCTGGCTGCTGGGCCAGGACAGGGTGCTTAGTCCCGCAGGGGTAGGGGTACACTGCTCTTGGTCCTCCTCTCATTGTCTCTTCAGGCAAGGGGCGAAGGGTGGACTGGAAATTAAAAAAAAATCTAAGTCTATTTCTCTATTTTATCTCAATTTTATTATATATACAGTATATATAATAAAGACTATACACACACACACACACACACACACACACACATATATAGATAGATAGAGAGAGAGAGTCTTATTTTTTTGCCTGGGCTAGAGTGCAGTGACATCATCATAGCTCACAGCAAACTCAAACTCCTGGGCTCAAGTGATCCTCCTGCCTCAACCTCTGAGGAGCTGGGACTACAGGTAATCACCACCACATCCAGTTAATTTTTTTTCTTTAAAAATATTGAGAGTTTACAGACTTTATTTTGCAGTTACATAGAGCACTTTTGTTACATAAGTGTGTTCCCTACCCAACTAGTGTTCATTGTACCTATAAAGGTCTCGCTCTTGCTCATGCTGGTCTTGAACTCGTGACCTCAGGTATCTCAGTCTCCCAGAGTGCTAGGGTTATAGGTATGAGACATCGCACCTTTCAATATATTTTTTTAAAGTATGCACAATGTTTGTTTATCTTTTTCCTGATTATTATTACAACAGATTTTTTTCTGTCATAATTTTTTGTAAATAAATCATTATATAATGTAGTATTAAAGAATATGAGCTTTTAAGATGCCTCAGGTTTGTCATTTATTGGTCTTGTCATTTGAAACAAATAATTTACCCTCAGTTATCTCATCTATAAAGTGGGAATGATAATTGTGCTTACCTCAGAGCAATTGAACTGATGAAATGAAAAATCACAGTCAAGTGCTAAGCACAGTGGATAGAACCAATGGGTCTTTAATGGAAATTAGCCATTATCACCAACATTAGTCAGTTAAATAGGCATTTGTGGCCATTCTTGGGAAGACTTGCTCTCATTTGGCTATTTTCATTGTTTTTACAGAAAAGTGAATTCTGGGTTGGAAAGTGCTGAGTTTGAGGACGTCACTGGGTCTAAAAGACTATCCTGAAAGCTGCATTTCCCTGACATTGTAGATTTCTGTGTGGAGATAACTGTTTTACCTGCCTCTCTGCCTTTTTACTCGTTCTTTTTGCCTGACAACTCCCCCACTACTCCTTTACCCACTTTCCCTTCGGTCTCCTCTATTATAGTACTTTTAACTTTGTGTAGTGTAAAAATATAGCATTTAGAACAGCTCTTGTTCATTCTGTCTCCTCTGTACCCATCCTTTTAGCTCTGAGTTAAAAGCCTGAGAAAAAGTCAGGGAAAAAATAATTTTCCAAAACGAACAAAAGAGAGGACATATGAAAATAGAAATAACTGAATATAAGACTTAAGGCTACTGTACTTTTTCCTTAATCATGCAATTGTTCATATTGCTTCTGATTGCTTTCAAATATTATATCCATACACTTCTTTTGCTATCATTTTTCTTCTGAAGATTATTTTTCCATCTTTGACTATATTGTTTACTCTGTGTTATTAGGAAAATCGCTAGTTGGTATTTATTTTATAATTAGCTATATGAAATGAATGAAATTTGGAAAACTTTTTGATATGTGGCCAAATTTCACATAATTATTTCTAATTGCAGGAATTATTTTTAGATATTCAATCTGTTGTACATACACACTCATCCTCTTGCCAAATTTTATTGCATGATACTTTGCCAAGAGAGTCACAATATGGCCAAAATTAAGCTTTATTATGTATAATAGGATGAGATGTGATTTAATTCTTTAAGCTGCCTATAAGTGCTAGAAGACAGATTTGATTCTAGCCACTCAGTTAAAAGAATGACACATCAATTTGCAAATCCCAATGGCAAAAGGCAATAGAAATAATGCACAAAGGTTCTTGAAGAAAAATAGCTTCATGGGTAAAATTGTAATATTATTTATCTTTATCCCTCAACCATTTAACTACTTCAGTCTGTACAAGACCTCTATTTATTTTAGCAGTAGGTGGATTCAGTTCCTGCCAAGTCAGTATACTCTGTAAATGAGTATGTCAGAAGCAATATTTCTAATCATTTAGAAAGCAGCATTTTAATGTAAGTAGGCTCTTTCATTAGTTTTGAATTAAATTTGAATAATTTCTGTTGCTCTTATGGTTGTTTCTTGGAGGGCCTAGGCAATGAAGGATTCCTGAGTTCTTGGGTTAGAATCCCTTTGGGGTTTACAGTGCCTGCATGGGATTTGAAACATAAAATTGAATATAACTTCTTTATCTAACTTCTTTATAGAAGTTGACATTATACTGGAAATCCTATATCTTCTTAAAAAATTAATGATAGACTATTCTATATTTAGGGTTGCTTTACTGCCCCCAAGGTAGAAAGCAGGCAAAATAATCTCTGTTTGGGGGCTCTAGGAAGAAGTATTACCTTTTGGGTGGTTCCAGTGGCTCAAGGAATAGCGCGCCAGCCCCATATGCTAGAGGTGGTGGGTTCAAACCCAACCCCAGTCAAGAAAGAAAAAAAAACTGCAAAAAAAAAAAAAAGAAAAAGAAGTATTACCTTTCTCTTCTTTTCATCTATACTTACAAATGCTCAGGGAAAAATCAAAATCTGCAACTAATTCCTCTAGCATCTTCAAGATAGGTCTTCCTGTCCTAAAAGAAGCTCCATTATGACATCGTCGAATTACCTTAAACACTTTCAGAATTTTGAAAGGCTGAGTTGATTTTTCATTCAATAATATTATAGATAATACTACAGAAGAAGAATATTCCAATGACTACTGAATATTCTGATGACTACTGCAATAACTTGTTTTACTTTAAGCAAATGTGACTGTTTATAAACTAAAGAGGGATATAGAGGGATATATGGTTATAAATTATAATTAAGTATTTTTGTGATTTCATTTTAATTATTTTAAGGAATTAAAAAGAACTGAAATTTAGACTTTTCAAAGTGGTCATCAATAGACATAGGGAATGATATACTATTATTGAATCTTTGGCAACTTAACTTATTTCTGGTTTAATTAAAATTAGTTTGGATTAGAGCTTGATTTAATTTCAGAGAATAAAATTTGAAGGTACTCATTTTTCTTTACAATGGCAGTCACATGCTAATGATCACAGCAGGCATTTTCTTCTTAATTACAATTCATTTGTAATTGTATTTGTATGCTCATTTGAAATCACTTTGTCATTTAGGAAAGTCATAAACTTTGTTCATTTCAAGAATTAGGAAGTTTTTTTTTATTTTTAACATGAAGCATATAACATATCCCATGTATTTTTCCTCTTGTTAATTAACATTCTGTTCATGGAGTAATTCATTATTTAAAGTGACTTTGCAATTGCTACTTGCAGACTTTAACATTTCTTGTGAGGCTGGTCAATTTAAAAATCATATTGGAAATGAAAAATTTGAGGTTAGACACAAAAATATCCAATTAATGGTGATTGCATATATTAAGTGACTCATAATACTGTAACATTTTCATTAGCAATTGGAAAGATACTGCTATGTTGTGTCTGAATTTGTCCAGATTGTATGTTGTTTTGACTGTTTAACATGGCCACGAGAAGTCTTGATGGGGACTAAGATTGCTGCCTAGAAAATCTAAATACCTCTAAGACCTTGGATAATTGCTCATCTAGGCAGGCAGTTTGTCAGTGTAGGAATGGCAGAGGGCTTCATGGTGACATAGTCTGAGAGGCAGGTGGAGCAAGTAAGACAAGCTCAGACCTGCACTCACCAGATGTGATGATTAGAGCAGGGACTCACTGTATTGGAGATGACAGATTTAATTTGTAGAAATAGAGTTGTTTCAGGCAGTGGTCTTAGAGGAAGGAGTGAGTGCAGGTGAAGAGAAAAGCAGCAGCTTTTCTTACTGTGAGCATCATGGATGGAGTTTGGCCAAGGAGCAATGAAAAGTCATTAAAGAGTAAATTGCAAAGACTATCAGCTCCAGGTGACCAAGGGAATCCTTCATAGTACTCATTTCCTGAGATAATTTTATTTCATGATGAATAACCACAAATTTAAAATAGTAAGTTGTCATCTGATGCAGAGCAGACTTTGGTCTCACTACTTCTTTCTTGGAGGGGAAAATCTGAGGAAGAGTTTTGCAGTAGCAATGAAAAAGGGAGAATTTTGTATAATGGCATAAATGGTTCAAAGTGTTAAATTTATTTAAAGAACTTGCAGGATGTATGGGTATTTTAGATCTTTCCTGTCCTTGGCTGCCTCCAGTTCTGGTCACTGTGATTCATAAACAAAATATCCTTGGTACAAATTATCTGTCCTGTCTGTTCCTTTCATTGCATCGAGGAAGCCAAGAAGGGCAGGAGCAGGTGGGCTGGCCACTTGGGACAAGACTTGGCTCTTGTTTTGCTCTGGGTTTGCTGCATGAACAACCTAGTCTTTGGAGCTTGATTTTTAAGGAAAATTAATGGATTAAGCAAAATTGACTCTAAAGCTCCCTCTAGCTCTAACAGTCAATAGGTATAGAAATAGCCTGTGTTCACTCCTCTCAGGAAAATCACTCGCTAAGTAGTGTGAAGCTGGTAAGTACTTTGTGACTTACTCTTGATTATTTCTAGAGCAAATTTAGCCTGGGGTGGGGGGAGAGGGTCCATGATAGAGATAGGTTGACCCAAGCACATTGATTCAGTGCCTAAATGAAGCATCTTGGACATGTCACCAGAGACTGGAAGAATTTATTGATATGCATTAAGATTCACTGTCTGTCCAGGCAGCAGGTGCTGAAGAGACACGACTGCTCTGACACATGGTCTCTCTCCTACCCCTGAGCCTCCAATATGTCACTTAGTAGTCCCCAGAGAAGTTCCTTCTTATTCTTTTCCCTTCAAACATGTCCTTCCTTACTTTCCAATCTGAGGAGTATCATTAGTTCTAATGTTCAACATTTAGCTAATTGACAGTTAAGTATTTATCAAAGGAAACCAAGGGGCACTTAACCCCACAACCCTAGTAATCTTCAATAGCCCTCTCAAAATAAACCAAATAAGCATAATATCATCATTGACACAGTGCCCTTGACCAATGCAACTTCAGGACATGTTCTCTGGTCTCTTTCCAACTGCACAGCCACCTTTCTGAGCCTTTCTGCTCAGACATCCTGGGAGCTTCATGTGAACTTTAACAAGAGCCCACTGTGTGCCTGGGGGTTGTAGTAACAGACTGGAGTAGTTTTAACTGCAGAGTAAAGAGTCAAGCACAAAGATTGTAAGCCTCAGCTGTTTGCTGTGTCTTAGGGATGACAGGTTTGGGGTATCTTCTGAGCATTGACCATCAGGTGCTCAAGTTTGTGTTGTTGGAGGGGGACTTCCCTGGGAAGGGAGCAGCAGAGCAGCTTTCTATTCTTTGCAGACTCCTGGACTCAACTGTGATCATTATCAGCTCACCCTGGAGTGTGGCCTCTGTGAGGGCAGAAGTCTAGTGTGTTTTTCATGTTGTGGCTTCAGCACCTAACCCAGTGTCAACACATGTTGGGACCCTGTGCACTTGTTACTAACTGGTCAGAATCTAGTGAGACATCACACACTCAAATGCAGCGAGTTATATGGAACAGATTTATTACTCACAAGTCACCACAAAAGCCCAGGATGCCTGTGAGCTGGTGCCACCAAGGCACAGAAAGCTTCCTGTGGCAGGTGGCATCTCCACCGTGCATGCCCCACTTGCACCACAGATGAGGAACCCTGAAACATGACCCAGCCTGAGCTTTATACCTCGAGAGACATGTGACATGCTGGGCTGAAGTGTTGAAGGACATATTGTTTTGGGTGGGTAGGAGGTTGGGGCCAAAGCAGAGCCTGGCCACTTTCTGCTTTATCTCAGGGTGTTGTGTTTCCAGTTTATTCTTGAGAACTATAAGCAAGAAAAGAGGAATAACTGAGTAGATCTGAGACCACTGAGAGAAGTGTCCTGCACATGGCAGGCATGTAATATTGTTGGATGACTAAATACAGTTCAGATGGGGCTGCAGTTAAGTGGAAAGACTCTAAAGCCAGACTGCCCAGACCCAAGTCCCTGCTTGCCTAGCTGGGAATGTGGGTAAGTGGGTGAACATTTCTGTGCTTCAGTTTCCCCATTTTAAAATTTGATGTAGCAATAACATATCTAAAAGGGAAATAATACAGCTTAAAAATATTAATGTTTATAAGATGGTCATAGCCAGTGCCTGGCATGTTTTATAAATGTTTATTAAGTAACTAGATTAATCAGTTTACATGTCACACTTCTTTTGTCATTACTAGGTTCTGTTTTGGGAACTAAAGTTACAGTTTGTGAGAACATACGGTGCCACGTATGGGACCAGACCCAAACACATTTTTACCTTATAACATCAAGCTGAGCACTTTCTACTTGTATGATGCTGTGACACATCAGCCCTGTTAATATGCCAGTTGACTTACCCATTTAAGAGTGAGAGTTCTTTGTAACCAGCTACCACCCAAGAGGGTCCGATTTAGATGGATACTCAAAATTTTGGAATGAATGCGTGCTTTACTCAAGGAATGAACTGCCTCATGTGCCTTCTTTTCTTTACCCTGAGAGGGGATGATTGCATACCTTTCCCCACCTCCCAGGTCCTTCCCTACCCATGGTTCATCACTTCGTATGTACATCCCCGATTATGGTCTCCCCAGGTCCTCATGGCCCCTCTTGTTATTTCCAGCACAGTCTTTGACCACAGTCTCTCCTCAGCCTCCCTGGGCAACCTCTTTGCTTTCCCTTTATTCTGTTTCCTCTTCCTTTCTCTGTCCCCTTCTTCATGGCTTGCAAACTTTAACATTTACATTGGCAATCTTGCTTTGCCCTTGCCTATTTTAAGTCAGGTCAAATCCTTTTGGTAAACTAGAAAAGAATTAATTGCAAACAAAACATAATTATTTTCCTTTACACATAACTATTTTCCTTTACACTCTCCTTTTTTTTTTTATTCCCTTCTCACCATAAGTGGGCCAAGCTACGTCATTGTTCATCAGAAACATTTCTCCCAGGCAGCACCTGTGGCTCAGTAAGTAGGGCACTGGCCCCATATACTGAGGGGTGGCGGGTTTGAACCCGGCCCCCAGTCAAACTGTAACAAAAAAATAGCTGGGCATTGTGTCAGGCACCTGTAGTCCCAGCTACTCAGCAGGCTGAGGCAGAGAATCACTTAAGCCCAAGAGCTGGAGGTTGCTATGAGCTATGATGTCATGGCATTCTATCAAGGGCAATAAAAATTAGACTCTGTCTCTTAAAGAAAAGAAAAGAAAAGAAAAAGAAAATGGGAGAACTACATATTCTTGGGAGAACTGCAAGGGTTGTGATTTTGTCATGACAGTATTGTTGATTTTGCTATTGATTTGGTTTGTGTTCAGAGTTCTGCTGGTCAGAGTTGCGAGTGATCGTCCCCTTTACCAGATTTGACCCTTACACATACGTAAAGGATGAGAAGCAAAGTTATGACTCACCTCCTCTCACATAGGGGCACATGGAGGCATCCTCATCTGCTTAGTTGGGGGGAAATGATTCACAGGAAATATTTAGACAATAGTGCAAGCTAGTCCTTGAAATATTATCTTCTGGACTTTAACCATTTGCTCAAAAACTGTGGTTTTCTCCAAAGCCTTCCTAAGAAGGCTCTGTGCAAGAGGAATTAGTTATTTATTTGGCTGTTTATTGAGTGTGCCACTTTCAAGTGCTGCCATCTTAACTCCTGTCATGTCATAATCTCCACAAGGTCAGAATTTTGTCTACTCCTTTGTCTGTATATTCTCATGTTACCCAGGATGGGTCTGCACACAGAACACACTTGGTGAATGCCCCTGCCAGAGAGATACTAGCTGTGCCCTGAAGTGAGCCTGCTCTGGCCCTGCTCCAAGAGCAGGTGCTCACCAGGAAGAGTTGGGAGCTACTAGTTTTGTCACTCTCCAGGAGGAGGCTTGGGCCTCTGAAGAGCCTCCCTAATGAAACTGATTTCCATGGACCAGTTCTGCAGTCATAGATCCTGAATTTTCTTCTCATTCTAAGAGCCATTCATCTTCTGTGTCTTTGCCAGCCCCACTCCTCAAGGGAGTCACAGCAATAGATTGGTTATGTTAAACACTGCACTCAGGAGTTTGATTTTGATTTTTTCACAGTGACCTGGTCCTTTATATAGTCAAGATAGACTTATCTTGAAATTTCGCAAAGCCATTTAATTTTTTAAAGTCATAAGTCTAGATAATTTGTATTTATGATATTTGCAGGTCTGTCTTGAATTCCCAGGGAATACTTGCCAAGCAGGAATTTCAAGTATCTGCTCTTTGCCTCTGTCTTGCCTTTCCTCACCCCAAATACTCACAACGTGGAGCCTAGTAATGCATATTGGAGACTGTTGATATTTTGTTTGTGTATCCTCATTTTAACTATAAAGCTGATGTGGGCAAAGAAGAGATGCAAATAAAGACAGAAACAATGCTAAGGATAACATGGGCCTTATCTTTTTGTCCTTCAGTGTCTAGACCTGTGGAAAAGGCGCTATGTTTGGGACCTGCCCCTCCAGCCTCTCAGCTCTGCCATATCCCATGCTCTACGGACTGCATTGTGTCTTCCTGGTCAGCATGGGGCCTGTGCATCCATGAAAACTGCCATGATCCTCAGGGGAGGAGAGGTGCGTGCCTTGTTTGTGTTCACTTCATTTACTTCCAGTGTACAAACATTTCTTCTGGTTGCTAAGTCACTGATTAGGCCTCCTTAAGACAATATTTGTTTGTAAAATTCAGATAACCAGCTCAAGCCTGACAGTGTTCAGTTGTTAGGGAGGCAGGTGAGGACGTTCCCACAGAGCACAAAATTCGACCTTGATTAACCTCTCAGTTAGGCTTCCAGCCAACAAAGTGATTATTACTCTGTTTGGCATAATACAATATTTTTTTTTATATAATGGTTATACTAAGGAAATCAGATATGATTTCTATAATATCACATCAGAAAACAGCTGTTTTATACCTATTTATATAGGTATAATTAACCTCTGATGTTATATTTTTTACTTTTACAAAGAGCATTGTGTATATTGTTTACTTTTTGATGTTCTCAGGCCTAAGGAAGAATTGTCACCCTTACTATTCTCATTTAATTTTGTAGGCCTCCATGCCCTTGTTCTCTTTAGTTTGTGATTAAAATGCACATCTTTATCTTCAGAAGTTTATTTCCAGTGGTATCTTGCCTTCTCTTTCATTGACCCTTTAGTTTCTATTGACATAGTGGTCCCTTAAATGACAGTGCTAAAAGAAATATTTTCTTTTCCAAGAGAAATGAAGTCCAGGGACTTTCTAGAATTTAGATGGTGTTTGCCAAGCCATGGTCCTAGTTACTGCATGCTCAGGAAGAATGCATGGCCCAGCACTTGATGCTGCCATCCTGTTGTGCCTGGCACTTTGCTCACAGCTTAATGCCGCATCCATTTGAAAACTCATAATCCAGTAATCCCTGGAGTTCTCATATGAACACTTGTGCCCCTGGGGTCACACATCCATGTCCCTGGATTTTTCCCTTTATTCTGACTCTTGTTCTAAGGCAGAAAAGAAGATGTGTGTTGAGTCTGAGGCAGGGAAAAGCTAACTTTCATCCTTTTATCAAATCAGAGATCTGGATTTATACGGAGCCTGCGGGCACCCTACCCAATTTTCTTATGCAGTGTAACCGCAGTGTCTCCCAGGGTCCTTCAGTTTATGGACACATGTAAGTTCCCATTAAGAATTTACTGTATAATCAGACCTTGGAAGTTTCTTGTAGTTATTTATGAGACTCTTGGGGTGACATACATGTTCTTAGAACCAATCCGCTTACATTTGACCCACACCATTCCTATTTATGTCACTGTCTAGAAAAGTTGCGTGAGGTTGGACAGAGGCTCCCCTGTCACTGTGGCTATGGCTGCAATTGTCCAGGCTGCCACAACTTTGCTGCATGAATTTCTGCCTTTATCTGCTTTCAAACTATAGCATCAATATCAGACTAAGTTGGCCTGAATATCGTGGGGGATAATTTGGTGACATGTTATTGGTGACATGTACCTGAAATAGAAGAGAGGTGTAAACAAAGTCAACAGATCTCATTCTCTTTCTCTCATTTTTTCTCTTCCTCCCTACTTCTCTGTTTCTCCAGATCTTGGTTCTGTTTTTCTTTGAATGAGGTTTAGTTTAAGGCAATACATAATGTAGAAAGAAATGTCTTCCCTGATAGTTCCAGGAAGAGTACTAGAACTGAATTTCATTGGCTGTTTTGTGTCATGTGCTCTTCTCCCTGAAGCACCTGCTCTGCCTGGTGGGTTGGAGGTGGAGCTTAAGTGTCTGTATCCTGGGCTTGGGCCCACTGTTGGAATTGAAAGAGGCGAAGCTGAATGCAAACTTCACAACCTGAGACTAGGGAAGGGGTGATCCCTTAGGGAAGATGAGGTGCTGGTACTAAAAGACAGTAGAAGCAGTTCTGAGGGTCAGACTTAATTGGTGATTATGAAATAGACATTTATTTCCTCTTTATTCTCAGCCAAAGTTTCTACACAGCAATTCAGAGAAGGGTCCTTTTCCTAATTCTAAATCATTGTTAGAAAATCATTTATTAGACTACATCTGTTGTAAGGTGAATGGTGTCCTCCAAAATGATGCACTCAAATCCTAACCCAGTGTCTGTGAATGTAACATTATTTGGAAATTGGACCAATGCAGATATAATCCAGTAAAATGAGGCCACACATAATGAGGGAAGGCCCTATTGCAGTGACTGATGTCCTTATAAGAAGGGGAAAATTAGAACACAGAGACATGCCCAGAGAGGAGAGGGTGGTGTGAGGATACTGAGGTACAGAGGACAAAAGGAGAAGGCCATGTGAAGATGAGGGAGACATTGGCAGAAATGCACCTGTGAGCCAAGGAATGCCAAGGATCGCCAGCCACAACTAGAATGTAGGAGAAGACATGGAACTGATCCTTCCCTAAAGACCAGAGGGAGCATGGCCTGTGACACCTTGATTTCAGAATTTTGGCCTATGCAACTGTGAGACAATAAAATCCTATATTTTTAAGCCACCCAGTTTGTGGCAGTTTATTATGGCAGCTCTATGAAACCAATATACTACCAAGCTTTGCATTAGCAGGTAGACTCAATAAGGATCTAACACCTCGTGCATGCCAAAACTGAAGTGTGAAGAAATAAGGCAACTGGTCTAAACCCTACAGTGATTTAGTAGTGGGCAATCCTGTACAGAATAAGGTTTTGTGTCTCCTTGGTTCAGTGTCCCTGCAGACACTAGGCTTCCTTAGATGATTTCCTCCAGGGGCTTAAAGAAGTTTGTGCCAATGTGCAAGTCCAACCCTATGCACTTCCCTTGCATGTGTGAATCATTACTCTTGAGAGCAAATCATTGAGCTGATATAGAAGATAAGAAGTAGAGGGGTATGGGACATTTCTTAGCACTAGTTTATCACCATCAAAGAAGAAGGAAAGGGAACTGCAGTTGTGGGGGTTGTAGGAAGGGGGGAGGTTGTCCCAACAGAAACTTAAGAGCACCTGATAACAGGGGAGGGAAGCATTTGGCCCCAGACAGCAATGTTTTTCCAAGGGAGATTCAGCCTATGGGGCTGAAGCAAAGGATGGAGGTGGTAGTGTCCCCACAGCCCCTCCCTGAGTTTGGGGGGCAAGTTGGGACTGATATAAATTAGCCTTTGTTTTATATGGACTACGCTGAGGCTAAATGACCCAGCCCCCGCACCAAGCAGTTGCAAACAGGAGAGAAGGTAAGCCTCCATGATTGTTATGTGGGTCTGGGAGTTCACTACTTTATAAATGCTTCCTTGGAGCAGAGAGATTTTTGGTGTTTAAGGTCTTGCTAAAACCTGCCAGGACCACCTGCTTATAATCCCTCTTGGGAAGAATAAAGAATAGAGTTTTCCCTCAAGAAAAATGATTCTGTGCCTACAAAGAGTCCAAGTATGTTATGTTGACAGTAAGTAATTTTGTTATTTCTGCTGACTTGTGAACTTGAGGTGAGAGATCCCCTTATTCTCAGTTTCTGGCACATGATTCTGCGATGGGTTCTGCTGGAATCCCTGACTGGCACAAACTAAATGTAGTTTAGAATTCCTCAGAGGCTGGGGTACATAGGCTACTGCATTAAACATTGTAAAACTCTGGAATGTAAGCGGGCATGTTTAGCCTCGTATTTGAATCCTCTACTCTCAAATGCATTGGACACACTAGCAGAAATCTAGGACATTTATGCTTTCCTAGATATTTCAACTCTTGTTATAAAAAAAGAAAAAAATACACACATACAGAAAGAAAAGTAGAAGACTTGAGGGTGAAACAGCAAACAACAGAAAAATATAAATGTGGAGATAATTCCCTTTTTTTTCTTTGCTGGTCTTTCCCAGTTATCTTTTCTGCTTTCAGAGGTTCCTTTTGTTAACATTAAAAAACAAAAAAAATAGTATGAAGGAATAAGAAAGTAGGGAATGTTTTATTACCTAATAGAAGAAATGAGTTCTTATAGAACTCATTCTTATAGTCATTTCTTATAGTCTTCCCACTCATTTCTTCTCACTCATTTCTTATAGTCTTCACATGACTTTCTTACAAACTCTTCAATCAGTAAGGTTTGTGGCTGTCAGCTATTCAAAGTACATTAGGAAATCAGCCAATATACACAGGCTTTGCACCCTTCATCACGTTGGTGACAGCCAGACAAGGGGAACAGTGCTTGGCAGGTTTGTGCTTGTCAGGTGAAGCGAGGATGCCTTTCAGAGGAATTTAAATTGGACCAGGTCTTATCATTTCATTTTTGAGACACTCTCAGAGAGTCACAATTAGAGATCTATGAAAGAGAAATAGCCTAAAAAATGCAGACAAACTCTACACATAGATGAGGTGCATTTTTAAAAATTCTTCTTGATATATAGACATGCATTTCTGTGACTTTTTTTTCCCCTTTCAGACACATTCAAGAAAAGCAACTTTGCCCATAGAAAGTTGTTCTAAAGGGGGATTCAATGTAGGGCTTTCCATATGGTATCACAGTACCTAACTGCATGTGTGGTAGGTAGGGATTCCTTCCCCCTTAGACACAGCACCCTCTTCAATCATAGCACCTAGATCTTAAAATTCCCCATAGCAAAAGACATTTTGAAACTGAAAATCGTGACTATTTTTTGAAGGCAGTCTTTGATGCTTTTAATTTAGATAACACACTAAGACTACAAATTACTGGCAAGTTTTTGATATTACATAATAATCATAGAGAAAATTTCCATTTTCCAACCTTTCCTCCAAGATTGGCTCTACATTTAATGAGAAATCTATAAAATCATTTTCCTTCAGTGCAGATAATAAGCATTTGAGAGTCAGTTTTGTCTCCTCTCCTCCCATGTTTATGTGTTTTGGGGTGAGTAAGAGGTTTTATCTGCTTCTCATTCAGAGCCTAGAGGGTTCTCCTGCTGACATCACCCTATCAGCGTGTCTTCTTATTTTCTATATTCACAACAAGCTGCAGACTAATAAAGATACCGTGAAATGCTACCCCTGCAGGAATGGTTGATTTCTAAAGTGTTGGAATCAGGGATTGAATCTGCTCGGGTTCTTTGACTCAGAGTTGTTACTCAACATTCAGGGCCCCCAGAGAGGAAAAGCAAATGGAATGCTTAAGCTGTTATAAGCTTCTGTCATTGTTGTTTAACCTGTTGGATAAGTCTCCAAGTCTGCCCCAGTGGAACTGGTGTAAAGACACAGTGCTGTCTGTATATAGCTGTTTGGAAACTCATGTGGACACTTCTTTTTGCAAACGTATGCAAAATACTGTCTTCAGACATGAATGTAGCCCCCTTAGCCTTCTTTAATTTTTCCATGGCTTCAATTAAAAAACACTGACCCCTCGTCTGCCATTTGCTCTTCCTTTTTTCTCCATAACTGACTATTCACTCTTTTCTAATTGTCTCCAATAGAATTACATATGAAATCATAATTCTTTTGGGGTTATAGGAAAAAAAACTTGCAAATATTAGTTTCACTGAGGGTGAATTGAATCTATGGTTAGAAAATGATTATTATATCTCTCTCCTGCTCCACAGTGCCTAAAATTTCAATACTCTCTCCTGATGCATGGTACCTTTCAGGTTCACTTTATAAAGTGAGGCTAAAATTCAGCATACACAGGACTAACTCTAACCCTTTCTTGTGAGAAAGCTATGACTCTGAAAGACCTCTGCTGATTTTCATACCCACTATTGAATCAGCAATGTGCCTTTGGAGAAATTAATAAAGTCCCATCATTGTCTTCACATATGTAAAATAGGAATAGTAACTTATCAAATTGTTTTGAGGATTTATTAATTTACAGTAGTAAAAGTAAAGTGGATGTCCCAGTCCTGGTAAAGGTAGAGGCCTGGTTAATTCATATGCCTTTTCCTTTATTGTGTAATGCACTCTGGGAAACAGTTGTGTGCTTTCTGTGCCCCCTGTGACTTCCCATAGCACTGACAGTGGTGTGCACATGGTAGCTAATGTTTATGGAATGATACTCTCTGATTAATATGGAATTCAGTAAATGAAGATGAGTAGTTGACTGGCCCCAGCCACCGTGGATGTGGCTGTTGTATCTTTCAGAACAGAAGCACCTGGAGGAATCCTCATGTTTATTGAAGGCATGAATGCCAAATGTGTGATTAAAGTTAAGTGCTAGCAAGAGAATCCAAGGTTTTTGTTTAATACTGAGCTTGTGGTGTGATTTGATCTGAGTTAGAGTCAAGACAAGGGCACTATAAATGAAAGATTGAAAAAATTTATTGACTAAGGAGATGTAATCTATAGATTTATGACAAGATGGATACAACCTGATTTATGGAGGGAAACTACACATGCCCCTCAATGGCTTTAACCTCCAGGTAAGGGGACATCCAGAATCCCTTGGTAAACACTGCTAAGGTTCTGTGCTCAAATGTGAGTGGGTTGTCAGTGTGACTCACAGGGACCTGTGCCATATCCTTCTTAAAAACCAAATCTCAGCAAGCACAAACAGAGATAATAAATAAGCAGCATGCAGATATTACACATAAGAATAGAGGGTACTGAACTTGCATGGGAGTAAGAATTTGGAGGTCACTGTAGTTTGCTGTTCATCCGGTGTAGTTCAGAGCCTTGTATGCTATCTGTGTCTTTTTTGAGGTGACATAGGAAGGGAGCTTAGCTTTTTCACTATAAAGTTTATTTTGATCAGTTAATAGGGTGACAAAACAGGGATGAAGATATCTTTTTTTCATATCCCCCTTGACCTTAATATTTCTAATTCCATGGAAATGCATTCTGTTGGCTGAATGATGCCTTCCTATATATAAACAGCTCATCCTTAAAGTAAGAATCTAAGAGTCTGTTTTAAAGAGAGTCTGTCTGTTACCCTAAATCAGGGGTCCTCAAACTTTTTAAGTAGGGGGCCAGTTCACTGTCCCTCAGACCAGTGGAGGGCTGCACTATGGGCCCCGGGACAAGTTGGCTGCTGAGCAGGACAGGCAGTGGCAGCAAAAACACCCAGCTGGCTCGATAAATGTCCTAGGCAGGCTGCATGTAGCCCATGGGCCATAGTTTGAGGATGCCTGCCCTAAATCAAGAAAACATGAATAAAACCTGTAAGACTGTTCATACAAAAACTTGTCCAGGCCTATACTATTCTAAGCAAGCCCAGAGTGATCTTGTGGCCTGAAACCACAAGTTAGTTGTGCTCTACCCTTCTGGCCTGTGCCCTTGAAGAGGACCCAGTCTTTTTCCAGCTGTACTTTCAGGTTTGAAACCTTTCAGTTCATTATCATTGATGGCAAAGCTGTGAGAGAGATGCTACTTCTCTTGTCCCCTAACTTGCCCTTCTCCTCTCTCCTATGGGAATGGTGGTAGGGTATGGAACTCTCATTCTGGAAATTGAATACTCCCTATTCTCCTATCAAAGTCTCCCCTTTTCTTAACATACCCCAAGGAATAAATGAATTCCTTAAGATCTTACTTAAGCAAAAGATTGGTTTCAGTTTTTTTATAAAAAGGACTTAAGTGAATTAAATGTATTGATTGAATTTGGAGTATAAACAATGGAAGATGAGAGATCCATAGGGGTAGATGTTGAAAACACAGACCAGAGGGCTGAATCTGGTTCTTCATCATTGTTTTTTAGGACACTTTGTTTTTAAAACCCATAAATTAATTTCTACCATTTAAAAATAGAAAGATTACATGTAAAAGTAAAATGCAACTTGGATTTATGATTTTGTAGACAAAATTGGAGGATCTGTTAACAGGGGGTTTATGTTCTCTCATGGCAACTGTCAATGGAAGCTGAATAGCAGCCAAACGTTGTAGAGTAAACCTATATTTTTCTTTTTACCACTGATCTTCCCACTCGCTATAGCAGCGTTTTTCAACTTTTTTAATCTCATGGCACACTTGAACTTATAGTTAAACTTCCATGGCACACTTAAATTATGTTGATCAAAGAAAAAAAGAGTAAAAAGAAAGAATATACTTACTGTGCTTTGAACTTCTTTCAAAAATAATTTAATTCTTTAAAAATTTTTGTGGCACACCTAAGATCCTCTTGCGGTACACTAGTGTGCCATGCACACCAGTTGAATCACTGCTGAACAGTCTGTGGTTGACCCATTTCCCCTGATATCTACCTGTTGATGTAAGTTTGTGACTCTGTAGGCCCATAGTATGTAAGACCTATTTAAGGACTTTATATAGTCTCTGCCTTCATCACACAGTATGTATATTTTTAATGAAATGATAGACGAGGAAATCATATCTTCATTCTAGGAGAATGATGTCCAAAGAGATACTGTCTTTACTGGACAGGCTGATCTATGAGTCTCAGTGAAGCGATGCAGGGAGATCTCAGGGTAGAACACTGAATGGTCACGCATCAGGGACATGCCAAAATACAGTATTCTTGATTCAGTGAAATAATGATGACAAAAACAACAGCAAAAGGAAAATAGCAATTTATCTATGCTTAGGCCATTTCTGTGGGTATTTATTTAATATTTTCCTTTTTTATGTATTGTTTCAGGTTCATTTAGGGTACAAAGAATTAGGTTATACTGTTTGCATTTGTTAGGTAAAGTCCCTCACAATTGTTTCCTGCCCCCAAGAGGTGTGCCATATGTTTTAATCCCTATCCTCCTTCCCCTCCTCACTTTCTTGTTTTCCCAACCCCATTTTGAATTGAATTGAGTTTTCTTCTTGTGTGGGAGTGTATTAAGTTTGTCTACTGACTTCATATTAGAATTGAATACATTGAATTCTTGCTTCTCCATTCTTGTGATGTTGTACTTCTATACAGGTTAATACAAAAGATGTAAAGGCCCCATCATTTTTTATGGCTGCATAGTATTCCATGGCATACATTATACCACAGCTTGTTAATCCATCCCTGGGTTGGTGGGCATTTAGGTTATTTCCATATTTTGGCAATTATAAATTGAGCTGTGATAAACAGTCTAGTGCACATGTCCTTATGATAAAATGATTTTTTTTTCTTCTGGGTAGATGACTAGTAATGAGATTGCCAGATCAAATGGAAGGTCTAATTTGAGTTCTTTCAGGATTCTCCATACTTCCTTCCAAAGACGTTGTATTAGTTTACAGTCTCACCAGCAGTTTAAAAGTTTTCCCTTCTATCCACATCTGTGCCAGCATCTGTAGCTTTGAGACTTTGTGATGTGGGCTATTCTCACTGGGGTTAGGTGATATCTCAGGGTGTCTTCATTTATTTTTATGCTATTGACTATTCCATTGGATTCTATCTGGCCCCTCAAACCCCTAGGCTGTAAACTCTTGGAAGACAGATTCTCTGCTCTCATTTTCCTTTTCTTTTTTGTTTTCTACTTCTTGTTCCTCCACATAAAATCAAACACATCAAAATAATATATGCTGTAGAGAAATTAGTACTCAAATAATACTTTCATCTTTTACCCAGCTACTGCTTTTTTTTCTTTTTCTGGTTATGAGTGAATCTTGTGAAGCTCTGTTCTCTTTATTTTTAGGATTTAGAACACGGGAGCGCTATGTCCTCATGGAATCCACAGGGCCTGCAGGGCATTGCCCTCATTTGGTGGAGTCAGTTCCTTGTGAAGATCCAATGTGCTACCAATGGCTGACATCAGAAAGGATCTGTATCCCTGATCATGGGAAATGTGGCTTGGGACATCTCATCCTGAAGACTGTCTGCCAGAATGACCGAGGTATGACCCAGTGACATACTGTGTTAAGTGGCATCAGTCAAATAACACATTTTCTGTTCTAACAGGTCATTGTCATAAGGGGGAGAAGCACAACCCTTCCTGTCTTTGATATTTATCTTTAAGTCACATTACACATTGCTGCAAAGGAGACCACCTTGACTTTATAGAGGCACATTCTCCATAACAGAAGAACACTATTTGGTTATTCCTAAAGAATAATGCAGTGGACCTGGAGATTTCTCAGAGCTTCTAGTTTATCCAGACAAGAATAGAAAACAAATCTCCTGGATAGTCTTCAATGTATCAGTACAAAACAAGTTTAGGTCAATACATAATGCCTTCATACATTATAAACAAATACTACCTTGTAAAGATTCCAGGGCTGCAATTTCATCCAAGTTAAATAAAAAATTAAAAAAAAGACTAAGTGTTATTTTTTATTTGTATTACATTCAACTAGCATCATATCTAGCCATAACAGCAACAATTCTGAAGAACCATTTTATATGTAAGTTGTCAAGATTTACAGGACTAACAATGATGTCTTTCCTGTATTACCATGGATCTAGTGTAATGGTTGTTTGAAATGAAGGGTTGTTTAGAAAATATTTAAGTCATGTGGAAATGAGAAAAGGGACATGTAAAACGTTTATCCTAGAGTTTACAAATAATCAGTCCTTTAGAAGAATACTGAGTAGTCTATTAATCAGCTTTGCCATGAGACACTCTTGGTATGTGGGATGAATGTTTTGACTTATGCAACTGAGTAATCTGTAGAATAGAATGAAATTATAAAGTAGATTCAGAATAGATAACAGAATCCACACAGAGTTGAAATATAGCAAAGTGTTTCCTTCATTCTTTTCTCTCTCTCCTCGTCACTCTCGTTTTCTTCTTCCTTTCTTCTTTTCTTTTCTTCATTTAACTCATTACCATAAATAGGCAAACATACATTTTACCAAGTGATGCAGTTTGTTACCTCTAGAAATCCCATGGCTCTTTAATTAGAGAGTAATTACAGATTGTATTAACTACAGCAGATATTTAAAACTTCTAATAGTGACTACTTCTATTATTAACAATTTTTGAACTGTGATGATATATGTGCAATTTAATAACAGAGATCAGTTTTTATATTACTTTTCTTTGTGTAATACTCTGATTGGTAATGAGAAATCTGTATTTTTTTTTTGTTTTTTTTTGTTTTTTTTTATTGAGTGTTAACTATGTACATTGATACTCTTCTGGGGTACAGTGTGGGGTTTTCAGATGCATTCTGAAATACTTCCTTCAAACTGGTCAACACAGCCTTCATGTCATTTTCTCAGTTATTGCTTTAAAATGTTCACATTCTACTCTTAGAAAGATTCACCTGTACCCCTATAAGACAAACCTCAAAAGTAATCCCTCCAAACCCCCTCCCTCCTCCCCTCC
>CAUYTI010086767.1:0-27682 GCA_963575145.1 Galago senegalensis
AGAGCCTCAAGCTGTCCCCCTGGGTAGAGTGCCTTGGCATTACAGCTCACAGCAACCTCCAACTCCTGGGCTCAAGCGAGTCTCTTGCCTCCGCCTCCCAAGTAGCTGGGACCACAGGCGCCCGCCACAATGCCCGGCTATTTTTTGGTTGCAGCCCTCATTGTTATTTGGCGGGTCCGGGCTGGGGATTCGAACCCGCCATCTTAGGTGTACGTGGCTGGCGCCTTAGCCGGTTGAGCTATAGGCGCCGAGCCAGCTTTCTCTTTTAAACAGCTGCAAGCTGAGATTAAAAAGAAGTGGCCTATGACATCAATTGTAATTACTGATAACTTGCTTCACTGACTCATACTATCTTTTTTCTCTTTGCCTTCTGCTGGATACTTTTTTCTCATTCCATTTTTTTCTCAACTACTTTGAAAAATGGTTAACACCCTGTTTTTATTCGTTTAGGATTACTCCAGAAATGTCAACCTGCCTATTTCCCAGAGTCTTTTGTCTCCTGAGTGAACTTCTTCCAAGACTGTGACCTCAAACACTTCCCACCTCTGGACTTACCTACTGTTGATGTTACGTACTCTAAGCAGCTATCGCTTTACCCTATAAAATACTTTTTTCCCTTTCATTCTTTTTTTTTTTTTTTTGAGACAGAATCTCACTTTGTCGCCCCTGGTAGAGTGCCACAGCATCATAGCTCACAGCAACTTCAGACTCCTGGGCTCAAGTGATTCTCTTGCCTCAGCCACCTGAGTAGCTGGGACTACAGGCACCAGCCACAATATCTAGCTATTTTTAGAAGCAGGGTAGCTCTAGCTCTAGTTCTAGCCCAGGCTGGTCTCTCTCAGCCTCCCAGAATGCTGGGATTACAGGCATGAGCCACTACACCCGGCCTCGTCCTTCCTTTTTATTTCTTATATTTTCCTTTGCAATTGTACCCCCTCAGTCTGAAGATATTTAGATTTTTTTTTTTTTTTTTTTTTGAGACAGAGTCTCACTCTGTTGCCCAGGCTAGAGTGCTATGGCATCAGCCTAGCTCACAGTAATCTTAAACTCTTGGGCTCAAGAGATTTTCCTGGCTCGGCACCCATAGCTCAGTGGTTAGGGCGCCAGCCACATACACTAGGCCTGGTGGATTCAAGCCTGGTCCAGGCCTGCTAAAACAACAATGACAACTACAACAACAAAAAAAAGCTGAGCATTGTGGCAGGTGCCTGCAGTCCTAGCTACTTGGGAGGCTGAGGCAAGAGAATTGCTTAAGCCCAAGAGTTGGAGGTTGCTATGAGCTATGACACCATAACACTCTACTGAGGGTGACTCTGTCTCAAAATAAATAAATAAATAATACTTAAATCTAGATTTGTTAAAAAGAGAGAGAAAGAGAGAGATTTTCCTGCCTCAGCCTCCCAAGTAGCTAGGACGACAGGCACTCACTCAATGCCTGGCTAGTTTTCCTATTGTTTTAGTAGAAACTCAGTCTCGCTCTTGCTTAGGCTGGTCTTGAACTCCAAAACTCAACAATCCACCCACCTCACCCTCCCCGAGTGCTAAAATTATAGGTGTGAGCCACGAGACTCAGCTGGTATTTAGAAATTTTTAAGAATGCTCTTTAATTTCAGTTTTTAAAACCAGCTTTACACATACCAGACAACTCACCCATTTAAAGCGTATGACTCAGTGACTTTTAGCATATTCACAAGATTTGTGCAATCCCCACTATAATCACTTTTAGAACATTTTCATTACCCCCACCCAATATATTTTCTTTCAGTTAACCATCAGCTGGTGACAGAATCCCTGGTTTTGCTTGCCTACAAACATTTTGTAAGTTATTTTCCCTGGGTATGCAATTCCAAGTTGACCATTTTCTTTCATTCCAATTAACAGTGGTTGTAGTTGAAGCATCTGCCGTTCTGTTGCTTTTCTTCCCTGAAATACACAGCCTCTGCATGTATTGGTTCTTGAAAGGTGCTATGGCTCAGCGCCTATAGCTCAACCGGCTAAGGCGCCAGCCATGTATACCTAAGGTGGCGGGTTCGAATCCCCAGCCCGGACCCGCCAAACAACAATGACGGCTGCAACCAAAAAAAAAAAAAAAATAGCCGGGCATTGTGGCGGGCGCCTGTGGTCCCAGCTACTTGGGAGGCGGAGGCAGGAGACTTGCTGGAGCCCAGCAGTTGGAGGTTGCTGTGAGCTGTAATGCCACGGCACTCTACCCAGGGGGACAGCTTGAGGCTCTGTCTCAAAAAAAAAAAAAAAAAGAAAGGTGCTATGTCTTTTCTAATTTTAACATAATTTTGGGGTCTTTTGTGTTCTCCAGTTGTATTACATTGCAACTAGGTACGAGGTAGCTCTAAAATAATGGGGATTATGGGGGTACGAGGAAGCTCTAAAATAATGGGGATTTGTGGACTTAAATTCTTAGACAACCTTCCCTTTACGAAGTGGAACCTAATTCTTCTACCTCTGAGTGTGAGCTGAACATAGCAACTTGCTCCTAATAAAACAGGATGTGGGGTTGGACATACTGGCTCATGCCTAAACTCTAGGAGGCCAAGGCAAGAGGATTGTTTGAGGCCAGGAGTCCAAGACCAGCCTGAGTAAAGCCAGGCTTATGTGGTGGGTGTATGTAGTCCCACCAACTTGGGGGGCTAAAACAGGAAGATAGCTTGAGCCCAGGAGTTTGAGGTTGCTGTTAGCTATGATGATGTCACTGCACTCTAGCCCAGATGACACAGCAAGACCCCCTCTTGAGAAAAACAAAAAAAAATTTTGAGGGGTGGGGGAATCACTTCCAAGACCAGGTCATAAAAAGTCCCTGAAGTTTCCTTCTGCTTTCTCTCTTGGATTGCCACTATGGGAAAGCCAGCTGCCATGGTGTAAGAACACTTAAGCAGGCCCTACAGAGAGGTCCCTGAGGCCTCTCAAAAATAGCCATGTGAGAGCAATCTTGGAAACAGACCCTCCAGCCCCAGTCCAGCCTTTAGATGAGGGCAGCCTCACAAGTTACCACAAGCTACACCCACCCCGGTAAGCAATTTCTGATTCCTGACCCACAGAAACTGTGAGATAGTATTTGTTGTTTCCTGAATTTTAGGTAAATTGAAGGTGGTAACTGATACAATGTGTGAAAACTTTAAAGTAAATTTGTATATTGAACTAGAATAACCATATAAAAAATACATAGAACACCTACAGCTCAATGGATATTTATAAAGTAAAAATACCTAATGAGTCACCACCCAGATCAAGAAACAGAACATTTTGGATGCATATTTCTTTATTTTTATTAAACAATTTGAGATTTGCTGGTCTTCTTATATCTATGGATTGTGATTTTCAAAAGTTCTGGAATGTTCTCAGGCACTTTTTTTGTTAAATATTGCCTTTGCCTATTTTCACGTTTTCTTTTTTCCTCCTGGAACTCCAATCACATTATGTTATATGTTCGCCTATCCTCTGTGTCTTCCAACCTCTTACTCTTACCAGTCTGTTTATCTTGCTGAGCTGCATTTTGGAAAACAACTTCAGCTCTAGCTTCCCATTCATTAATTGTCTCTTTGTCTTGATCTAATTCACAGATACAAGGTTTTTAATTGCTATTAAAACAGTAGCCATTCTTTATCCATGGAGGATATATTCTAAAACCCTGAGGGGGTTGCCTGAAACTGAAGAGAGTACTGAACCCAGTATGTTTTTTCCTATAGACACACCTATGATAAAGTTTAATTTACAAATTAGGCATAGCAAGAGATTAACAATAAATACTGATAAAAACTATAATAATATACTGTTACATACAGTATATTGAATGTTGCAAATATGGTTTCTCTCTCTCAAAATACCTTATTGTATGTAATATTTTTGGACTGTGGTTGACCACAAATAACTGAAACCATGGAAAGTGAAACTGTGGACCAAGGAGGACCACTGTATTTTTACTTCTAGAACACCAGTTTGGTTCTTTTGCAATCTGCCCCTACTTTCACAACTCTCCTCTAGTTCTTAAATCATTTTAAAACATATTTAAATTCTGGGACTGATAATGTCTGAAGTCTTTGGGAGTCTGATTCTACCATGTTATTTTTAATGTCCTTGGCTTTTGGTGCTGTGTTGCCTTGTGTGTTAAATTTTTCTGTAAGCTACTTATTTTTGTTTTTTCTTCCCTTTCTTTTTTTTATAACTTGAAGCTCTTAGCTCAAAATGTCTTGTTTCCTTCCTTTGCTGCTCATTTCCAAAAATCCCATCCTCCTAGATTGGGCCAGAATCCTCATCAGAGGGGAGGGGTGGGAACTGTGCCCCTCATATTCCATCAGTGGTGAGATAGTACAGCACGAAGTGGTCCAGGTCCTGGTGGAGATGACCCTCGAGGGCCCTCATCCATCCATTTTTCTTAGAACTTTATTGGTGAGAATTATTTGAGGACTAAGATGAACAAAGGTTTGTTCAAGTCCAAGTAGAATCTGTACTTCTTCTATCAAGTGCTAGAGACCTCCACCATTCTGGGACCACCTTAAACTCCTGGCTTCAGGTTTCTCATGTGCAAACCCACATAAGGGCTACTAGCTCAGTTCTCAAGGAAGACCTTATTTAACTTCAGTAAGTGCCAAGGTTCAATTTTCCTCTGGGATGCCAGGAGAGTAGATTTATTACTAGTTCACAGAGGGTTCCACCCTTTGGGATCCTAGCGTTACAGAAGGCTTGCCTACTAAGCCCCTTATTTTGCAGGGGCCTTGGGTAGTCTTAAATTCAGACATTGAGGACCCCAAAAACCAATGCACAATTTTACCTGGTTTGTCAAATACCCTCAAGGCAAAGGTCAGACTTTGGCATGTTGCTACCTCTCTTACATTTTTACCCACGTATCTCTTTCCTGCTATCTTGTTGCTATATCTAAAAATATGTGTTGTCATTATTTATTCTATTTACCTAGTATTTTTAGTTGTTTCCAAAGGAGGATTACTTCAGGCAACTATTCTACCATGATTCTAGAAACAGAAACAGTCAGCTATTCCTTCTTCAAGTAGTTTCTTTCTCTGGTTTTCTTTTCCTGGAACTCCTGTCAGCTAGAAAGCATCTATCAGTGGCAAGGTTCTCAACCTACCCTCCCTCTCACCCTCTTCATCTTTCATTGTCACCTTCTATATGCCCTCCTCAGCTTTAACTCCTATTCAGTAATCCTTTCTTTGACTCTAAGTTATTATTTAGTGCTTCTAGTGAGTTTTTTTAATAAACATTCTTTATTTGCAAAACTTCTAAGAGGAGTTCTTGTGTCTAATTACTTTTTTTTTTTTGAGAGAGAGAAAGAGAGACCCTCACTCCAAGACCAGGGGTCTTTGTGCATGAACCCCAATGTGGTGTGAAAACCAGCTGGGAAAACTTCACTGAAAATAAATAACTCATGCCAGTTTAAAAGATAATGTCTGAGAATGCCTGGAGAACACTTACATTAACTCAGGCTGAGTAAATCAAGAAGCCCCTTTGAATTCCAACAAAGGTGCATATGCAAAAGACAGGGTTTAAGAAACCTTAAGTCCCCAGGAAGACTAGATGGGTAAATGGCAGGAGGTTGCTAACAGACCAAACAGCCCATGAGATGGTATATTTTGAAAGGGGGAAGGAGAAACTAGTTCCATTCCCTGAGGTGAAGTAAACCAGGTTTCCTCATTCAACTACACATCAAAAATTCAAAGAGTTTAAATGTCTTCTACTAGAAGACAACATAGGCCTAATCTAGACTGTCTGGGAGCCTCCAGGCTCTTTTCATCATCCGTGGTTTTGACAAACCTCCAAGGATTGTCCATCTGCAGGCATTCCCCTGGATATCCCAGGATTGAGGTGGTATGCCCCACTGAGAGTCATTCTCAGTGACCCTCAAGTCATTCTATCATGACCCTACATGGAGTGCAATGACATCATCGCAGCTCACTGCAATCGCAAATTCCTGGGCTCAAGTGATCCCCCTACCTTGGCCTCCCAGGGTGCTACATTACGAGCATGAGCCACCATGCCTAGCCTTAACCCTATTCTTGAGTTATGGGGATCATCTGATGATAAAAGAAATGCTCATTTTAAAGCATTTTACTGTTTCAATTTCCTTAGGTATAAATTCTCCCACTTGTTGGGTTGTTGGCTATTCTTTAAAGCATTGGATTTTCTCACATATTTTGTCATTTTTTACTTGAGTGCCCATCATCCACAGTAGTTTTTGTTTTCTTTTTCCTTACAGGGCACCCAGGGTCATAAAATCAGAAGCACACTTTTCATTAGCTCTCTAAACCCTTCTACAATGGGATAACCCTCTCTAGTCCAAGATCTGGTGCTAAATAGGAACTTAGTTACTAATCACTGGGTATTCACTGCCTGTTTCCAACTGCAATCCGAGGAGATGCAGGGAGTCTTTTCATCCTTTATTCCTAGAAAAGGAAGCCTCACTGTAGCCCTGACAACTGCGGGCATGTCTGGTCCCTGTTCCTTGTTGGAGTTAGAGGCCTAACCTTGTTTCACTGCTCAGTAAAGAAGCTGGCCACTTACAACAGCAGACCCCATTTACAGCTACAAGTTTCTGCTCCTTTTCTACACAGGATACCTTCTGAGATAGTTGCCTAATTTTAACTTAGAGGAATTATTTATCATGTTAGTGTGCTGGTCTCTGTGTATACATACTCACTCCACCACTATGACCAAAGTCTACCAGAACTGAGCCACTGTGTTTCTATAATGTAGACAGAAAAGAACACACTGGATGACTTAGGGGAGAGGCAAGAGGCTAGGCTAAGAAAAAGCTCTGAAGGAAGCTCAAGGGCGCAACCATTCCGGAGGAGATGTGATTCTAGTCGGCCACAGGCACCTGGAGTCAGAGATGGTGCGGCAAGCCAGGGAACCTGGAGAGTCAGCTCCACATCGGACACTCGTGGTCCCAAAGCCAGGACTTTGGGAGTCCAAACCTGAAACCCAGTCTACAACACCCTAGTCTTTAACAGAATAAAACACCCCTCTCTGATGCTGGGGCCCTGTCCTTGTAGAGCCATAGTCTAGGCCTGGGCTGGGCAAAGTGGGGAAAAGAGTGCTAGGGCCTCAAAATAGATGTGGACTTTAGTTGGGGTTTGCCAGGGCTCAGTCTCTTCCTTCTCTCTCTCACACTATGAGGGGATCCACAGAGGACCAGGGTACAAGCCTCTGCAGCTCTCCCACAGAATGCTGCAAGGCCTAGGCCTAGAGGAAGTCTTAAAAGAACTAACTCTCTCAGGTCCCATCCCTGTCACCCAGGAGTTTTTAAATGACCTCTACAACAATGGACTAGACCAGAACTTGGTCCTAGATGGTCAGCCCTAGGCCTTTACCACCCCTCCAGCCTTAACATACCCAGCCCAACACGGGGGTTATTCATGTTAAGTACCATCTCTGTGGCTACCCTGTCTTGGAACCCAAACCCACAGCACCCCAGGCACAGGCAACACCTGACAGGTTTCTGCCACACACAGGGGTTTACTCAACTTTATTTCCACAGATTAAAAAAAGTTCAAAATACATACATATGTACAGACCCAGCATGCCCACAGAGTTGTTGCTGGTTCTGTCCTCACTAAGAACAGAAGGAACTGCTCAGGAGCCCTCACCCGTTAGGGTTTCAGACTTAACGGGGCACAGTCAATACTCTGAAGCCAAACTAGAGGTGACAGCAAACCCAGTGCCACTCTGCCCAAGGGTCCACCTATAGGACAGGCTTAACAGGAGCAGGGGGACAGGGCACACTTCAGTCAGAGTCACAGGTTTCTTGCTCGGTGGTGGAGTCCACTGCAGAGGCTAGGCTGTCATCCTGGCCTTTCAGCCTCTCACCTGAAATGGATGGCAGACAGGAAGGGTGGAGAGGGGCCCAGTGCTTGGGCCACCACCAGAGGATAGGATCCCACCCTGCCAGGCCCTGCACTTACGAATCAACTCAGCGATGGCCCTCTGGGTCCGCTTTTTTAGCTTCTCCAGCTTCTTGGCTACATCTCTCTTAAGGTCCCTGAGGCAAAGTGGTGGAGGGAGGTGCAAGGCTGAAGGTTGGCCTGGTGACTCCTTGGGCTCCTCCCTTCCTGCAGCCCTCTGGCATCAGGAGTCACAACCATTGCCTGAGGATGTTACCTAGAGAGGAGGCCAGGATGCTCCCCACCCACCCCCCATGCCTGTTAAAACCCCAGCCATCCTTCCATGACCCATGAGACCGGAGGACTAGCTCCACAGACCCACAAGGGAAGCTGAGCCAAGGCATGCAAGAATGAGTAGGTCTTCAGGGATCCTCTCTTGGTCTGCCCTGCCCAGTCACCATCAGGAGTAACTTGCTCCATCCCACTGTGGGCCCTGCTCCTCCTCCAGCCACAGGCTCTCCCCCTCCACTGTGGGCTTCCAGAAGTACACTTAGCCGATTCCCTCTGGCTCTGGGTTTCCCAGGACACACAGTCATGCCTCTGTTTCATCAAATTAAAAACACCCTCAGCTAGTGCTATACTTGACCTAGAATTAGGTGAGAGGGACAGAGTCCCTACCCATGGTCTAAGACACAAATCTCCCCACCTATAGTCTCCTCTCTCATCAGGGCTGAAGAAAGAGGAGGAAACTGGGGCCAGAGGGGAACACACTAGTTAGTGGTGCAACAAGGACAGAAAGCTGTGTCAGCCCTTCCCTCCATGCCACCCCCCTCTGTGGTCCCCTGAGAACAAAGGCTGGCCTTGCTCAAATGGGACTGTCTGGAGCAGGGATCTCACCCTTTCTTGAGGAGCCCGCTGCTCCTCTTCTACCTGAGCCATCACCATTATTTTCCTCTCACTGCCCCATTTTATGTCCTTCTCAGCACTTAGCTCTGATATTAAGGGTCTTGTGTAGCTCTGTATCTTATGTCTGTACTGCCCATCTCCTCACTGTAAGAGGGGACAGCCCACACCTAGCACCAAGCGTCCCCCAGTCTGCAACCATCCTGCATGGGAAAAACTCACCAATCAGGCTTCCGGGGTGCGAGGTTGGCCAGGTCCTGGGGTGGGAGGAGACACAAGACAGGGCTGAAGTGGTCCAGTTCCAGGGCAGGTGAGAAGACATGGTAGAGAGGTAGGGAAATGAGAGAAACAGAAGAAGGCAGGCAGGGATGGGAGCAAGGACAGAGGCGGAAAGGGAATAAAGAAGAGAAGGAGGACGGAGGGAGAGCAGGTAGAGAGAGCAGCAGGACACAGAGGCAGAGGCGGCCCCAGCGGCCCCAGGCACTTACCACTTCCTCAATGACGGGCTCTGGCTTGGCGGCCTCCAGCTGCTCCTTCACTTTCTCCTCCACTAGGGGGTGCAAGACAACAATGGAGGCCTGTCAGAAAGGAGCTGCCACTGTGGAGTGACATTGCCTCCTGTGGCCCCAGGGAGAGAAGAGAACCCAACTTTCCTTGCACCCAGCTATCCTTGGCTCCAGCCAGAGGTGGAATGCTGCAAAGGCAGCTCTGAAGAAGGGGTCTCTGGGTTTCCTAGGGAAGACGGTCACCCCAGGTTGCAAGAATGGGACAGCAGGAGGTAACGTGCCTGAGTCAGTCCAGATGCACCAATGCTAACCCCAGCTATGAACCTAGCGGGCTGCCTATACAAAGTGCAGTTTTGTGAAGGGCCTTGAGGACTGGCTTTCCCCATAACCCCAGGGCTCTTGGGCTCTGTGGATGCCCTCTGGGCCCTGGCCAAGCCAGAGACACATGTGGCTTTTCTTCCCATCCCACCTCAGGTTTGTGTTCCCAAGACCAGGGGACAGGCAACTCCTGGCTCCACCAAGCCTCCAGGCAGAGGCAGAGCACCAGAAGAGGCCATGTCCCCTCAGAGGACTCCTCTGAGCTGAGAAGTGGACATACCCTTGGGGCCCTTGGGCAGCAGAGCAAGGTGCTGAGTCCTGTGGGCTGTATCTGTCCCAGAGAGAACAGATAACCAAAGCACTAACAAGTCTGGGCTCTGAAGGCTCCCTCAACCCCCTGCCATATACACAGTGGCCCCAGGAGTGCCCTCCCTGCCTTGTCTCACCTCCCTCCCCCTAAAGATGTGGGCTGGTGCTGCCTCTTAACCCTGAGGCCCAGAGCCATTCCTCACCCTCCCATGTCCTGCCCTACTGCTCTCACCATGCCACTGCCCTGCCAGGTAGAGTCCAAACCTTGAAGCAAATTACCAAGGGAGTGTCTGGATTTCAGGATCAAGAAGGGAGGAGCAGACTGGAATATAGACAAATGGGTGACACTTTACTTTTTTACAAGATGCTCTTTATTAATTTATTTTACAATCAAAAGTTGGTAACAAGCCACGTGCGATGGCTCATGCCTGTAATCCCAACACTGTGGGAGGCTGAAGAGGAAGACTTGCCTGAGCAAGAGTGAGACCCCCAACTCATAAAAAAATGAAAAACCCAGGCTTGATGGCACCCATGCTCAGCGGTTAGGGTGCAAGCTATATACACCCAGGCAGGGGGGTTTGAACCTGGCCCAGGCCTGCTAAACAACAATGACAATTGCAACTACAAAATAGCTGGGTGTTGTGGCAGGTGCCTGTAGTCCTATATACTTGGGAGGCTGAGGCAAGAGAATTTCTGCTGAGGTTGCTGTGAGCTGTGATGCCACAGCACTCTACCAAGTACAACACAGTGACACCCTGTTAAAAAAAGAAAACTCTAGCCAGATGCCTGTAATTCCAGGGGCTTCCAGAGGCTGAGGCAGCGGGATGTCCACAGCCCGAGTCTAAGGTTGCAGTGAGCTATGACACCATTGCACTCAGCTCAGGGCATAGGGTGGGACTCTGTCTCAAAAAAAAACAAAAAGGCTTGGCGCCTTTAGCTCAGCAGCTAAAGACACAGGCCACATACGCTGGAGCTGGCGATTTGAATCCAGCCCAGGCCTGCCAAATGACAATGATGACTACAACCGAAAAATAGCTGGGCATTATGGCAGGCACCTGTAGCCCCAGCTATTTGGGAGGCTGAGGCAAGAGAATCGCTTAAGCCCAAGAGTTAGAGATCTGTGAGCTGTGACATCACAGCGTTCTACCCAGGGCAACATAGTGAGACTCTGTCTCAAAAAAAAAGTTGATAACAAAAGTAAAAATAAAAACAGAGACCTGCCAGGACAGGGTCGGGTAGACCCCCCCCACCAGAAGCTCATGGTCACTCATGCTCCCCACGTCACAGCAGAGAGGTAAGCCCTGCCCCCTCCTCTGTGTCCTGTGCTGCCAGCCCATTGCTCTGCATGCCTGAATGGTCAGCTCCTCATCAGGGTGCCTCACTCTGTCCCACCCCATGGCCCACAGGACCCACCACCCTGCTCTGCTTACCCAAAGGCCCCAAGACTATATCCACTTCTCAGCCCACAGGAGTCCTCTGAGGGGACACAGCCTCTTGCGGTGCTCTGACAGACTCCCTCAGGGCCTCTGTCAGAGCTTTTCATGTCTGCCATGAGGTGGTGACAGGTGGTCCTGGAGGCCTAACTCCTGCCCTGGTGCTGCTGCTTTTTCTCCAGCAGGGCAAAGCCTGCTGAGGTAGAGAGAGGCAGCCTACCTACCTGCGACAGGTTTGGCCTGGGGCACCCTCCTCCTCTTCAGGTCCTCATCCTCAGGGACATAGTTCCGCAGCCTGAGTTCCCTAAGACAGAGAGGAGAAGCGGAGAGGGAATCAAGGGTGTGACATGGTCTTAATCACCTCATACATCTTGCAAGTCAAAATGTTACAAAGTCACACAAGCTGGTTACTTCCTGACTTTTCTCTGATCCCTCTGGAGAGGGCAGCACAGAAAAAGAGGGCATTGCCCAGACAGGCCCTCCGCAGCCCCTGTCTCTGCTACTTGGCAGCAGGACTGGCTGCCTACTGTGTTGGAGTGTGGACCTCCTCCAGACCTGGGAAGGGATCCCTAGAGGGCATTCAGAGTGTCTCCTGGAGTATCCCTGCTTGACAGCTATAGAAAGAGGGTCACGGCTCGGCGCCTATAGCTCAACCAGCTAAGGCGCCAGCCACGTACACCTAAGGTGGCGGGTTCGAATCCCCAGCCCGGACCCGCCAAACAACGACGGCTGCAACCAAAAAATAGCCGGACGTTGTGGCAGGTGCCTGTGGTCCCAGCTACTTGGGAGGCAGAGGCAGGAGACTCGCTTGAGCCCAGGAGTTGGAGGTTGCTGTGAGCGTGATGCCATGGCACTCTACCCAGGGGGACAGCTTGAGGCTCTGTCTCAAAAAAAAAAAAAAAAAGAAAGAGGGTCACACAGCAGTGGCTGCAAATCTGAACCCAAGGCAAAGTGTGACTCCCAGCCAGGATCAGAACTCCTGGGCCAAGTTACCCCTAAAAGAAAAAGCCCGTAGTCACCCACTAGTTCCCCAAGACTGGTCCCCGACCCAAAGACTTCCTACCCTGGGCAAATGCCATGTTGTCCATCAACTACTAGTGGAAAGGATCTGGGTGTATTGGGTCAAGGGCATGTAGCAGTGAAGACTGACACATGGATAGGCAAGCATGTACTGGGGGCTTCAGAAGGAGCATGGCTGCCTGCAGCCAGGTGGAATGTGGACAGACTCTTAAAGGAGGCAATGTCCAGGCCTGCAGCTGTAGCAGACAGGGCCGTGACACAAAGCACTCAAGAAGCTGACTGTACTCCACAACTACAGGACTGGCCCATGAGGGCTGTGGAAGAGGCACAACTGTGGAGGCACTTGTAGCTCAGCAGCTAGGACGCCAGCCACATACTCCAGAGCTGGAGGGCTTGAACCTGCCTGGGCCTGCCGAACAGTAATGACGACTACAACCAAAACATGGCTAGGCATTGTGGCAGGTGCCTGTAGTCCCAGCTACTTGGGAGGCTGAGGCAAGAGAATCACTTGAGCCCAAGAGTTTGAGGTTGCTGTGGGCTGTGATGCCATGGCACTCTACCTACCTAGGGTAACATAGTAAGACTCTGTCTTAAGAAAAAAAAAAGAAGAGGCACAAACATGTGCAAGGCTGGGAAAGCCACAGTCCACCTAGGCAGTGGTGAGAACTGCATAGCTCCCACTCCTGCAAGAGGTCTTTCAAACGCTACCCGGGCAGACCCCACAGGGAGCCTTGAGGAACAGAGCCCTCCAGTGGAAGCTGCAGCCAGCAACCACACTTTCATTTCCCTCCTGTCTCAGTGTCCCCAGGCAGGGCTGACTACACCAAGAGCCCACTGGGGGCCTCCCTGGCGTGGCAACTCATCAAATCCCAACTCTGCACATATAGAAGCAGGTTCCTGAGAAGAGGGGGCTCCCAGTAACTCCACGGGGCAGCAGGGTGAGAGTTCCTGAGGGCCGGTGAGCCTAGTAAGGGCAAGACAAGAGACACTGGAACCGACACCCAGGCCCTGGCAATCCTGCCAGCCAGGTGAGCCTGGCCTGTGGTCCTCTTTCCCTACTACCTCTTTTAGTCCTTGATTGCAGGTTCCTCAGAAAGTTCTGGGCTCCAGGGCAGAAAGCAATTTCCCAACAGGAGGCCTCCCACAACCTGCCATCTCCCAAACTGTCGTAGCACAAACTTTCCCAGAGGTGAGGCAGCTGTTGCCTGTGGTCACACAGCTGGCACGTGGCAGTGCTCTGAACATGGAGGCTTTCAGATACCAAATTCATTCCCCCATTCAAAAGCACCACCTGCTCCCTCTCCCTAGCTCATGTACCATCTCCTTCCCCTCAGAGGCACAGGGGCTGAGCCTGTGACAAGGTGAGGGTGAGTGCAGCACCAGTGCTGCCTATGAAGGACGCCCACGCTACATTCCCTAAAGCCTGCATCCTCTAAGGAACAGGGATATCCCACATGCTTCCTCACCCCTCATGCCTGCCTCAGGCCTGGGGGTAAAGGTCAGGCCACTGAGTGTGCCTCAGGGAGAGAAAGTAAGGCATGATTTGGTTCAATGACTTTCATTCACAACGGGGTGGGAAGAAAAGAGGAAGAGAAACTGGGTGTGGGAAGAAAACTGCAGGGATTGAGGGAAAAACAGTCACTCAGAAACTATCTCTGAGGTTCTGTGAGAAATGGGTAGAAGAAAGGAGTCCAGTGGGAACTGTACCAAGAACTCAACCACATGTTCACCCCCTCTCTGATGCCCATGGCTTCAGAAGACCAGCTGGAATCAGGACAGAACAGCAGGGGAAAGGCCAGAGAGGTGAGGGCAGTAGCCATGCTGCCTACTGTGCTCTGCCCTGCCCTGTCCCACAGCAGAGCACTGGTCAAGCTGTGAAGAACACCTGGGTCCCCATCATCATGGGATGGTCCTGTTCTGGGCCTCAGTTTCCACTTCTGTGAACATGGAGGCTGTTCCGGGTGTGTCTAGCTCTATCAAGCTAGGTTCAAGCCCTCCCCTAACCATCTTTGAGAGGAAATGGAGAGACTCCCCCCTCCCATGCCCAACTAACTGCCCTCCTTGGTGATCTCCACCACTGTTAAAGGGCAAGAGTCTCTGGCAGAAGTCATGGAGCTCTGGGTAGGGGGTAGGGGCCTGGCCTTTCCAATAAGCTTAGGATTCAATTTCCTTTCTTCAAACAAGTTAACACCTGATAACATGTATTTTTAAAAATCTGTTTATTGGCCTTGGAGAAATATCAAACCGACAAGGATTTTAGAGGTTGTGATCATGAAGATGAGGAAAATGCAACAACATGCGCCTGATACTGGACACCCCTCTCCCATTAAAAGTATCTGTCCATTTATAAGAAGTGGCCGAAAAGGTGAGAGGCTGAGCACAGCTTCCTACAGTCTCATGGGGCTGGAGAGATGTGTGTTAGGGCAGCAAAGAGGAGGGTTCTGGCAACCCCCACCTACTTTCTCTTGTGACTCCCTCCCCCCCATAAGCCCCATCCTAAGAACAAGGTTCATCTGAAATAGACCACTCTTCTCAGGGACTGAAACATACTTGGTATCAGCACAGTTTTAACTGGCCTGCTCTTTGGCAGAGGGGACAATGTAACTGGGTAATGGTGAGAGGAAGCTTCTTTATCAGTCCTGAAAGGGTGGGTCAAGGTACCCCTAGGCTAACTGCCTATGAAAAGGTAGAATAAATTCACTCTGGAGGAAAATAAATTATCTAGAACCTCAAATTATCCTTAGAATTTTTCATATACAATATTACAATATCTAAGATTCAATTGAACTATGAGAAAAAATAGAAATATACTCACAGGCAATCCAGATATTGGAATTATGAGAAATAATTTTTTTTTTTTTTGAGACAGAGCCTCAAGCTGTCCCCCTGGGTAGAGTACCGTGGTATCACAGCTCACAGCAACCTCCAACTCCTGGGCTCAAATGAGTCTCCTGCCTCCACCTCCCAAGTAGCTGGGACCACAGGCATCCACCACAACACCTGGCTATTTTTTTTTTGGTTGCAGCCATCATTGTTGTTTGGTGGCCCAGGCTGGATTCAAACCTGCTACCTTAGGTATATATGGCTGAGCCTTAGCCACTTGAGCCACAGGCGCCGAGCCCAGAAATAAAATTTTAAATACTTATGATTAACAAAAGTTCAGGAAAAGAGACCACAAGATGATTTCAGCAGAGAAGTGGAAACTTTACAAATAAATCGAATGGCCAGGCACAGTGGTGTGCACCTGTACTCCCAGCTACTTGGGAGGCTGAGGTGAGAGGATTACTTGAGCTTAGGAGTTCAAGACCAGCATAGGCAACATAGTGAGACCCCATCACAATTAAAAAAAAAATAAAAATAAATAAAAAAGTTAATCAAATGGAAATTGTACTACTAAAAAATATAACCAAAATTAAGAATTCAATGAATGGGCTCAACAGCAGTTTAGATACAGTGAAAGAATAGATTAGTAAACCATAAGAGATGCTAAAAAATATCCAGAGTGAGATACAGAAGAATAAAGTTGGTAAATACAGAAAAGACATAAGAGCCATATGGAACATGGTGAAAAGAGCTAACATACAGAGTGCCAGAAGCAATATTCAAAGAAATAATGACAGAAAAATTTACAGAATAGGCCAGGCATGGTAGCTCATGCCTGTAATCCTAGCACTCTGGGAGGCCAAGGCGGGTGGATCACTTGAGCTCATGAGTTCAAAACCAGCTCTGAGCAAGAGCAAAACTCTGTCTCTAAAAACAGCTGGGCATTGTGGTGGGTACCTGTAGTCCCAGCTATTTAGGAGGCTGAGGCAAAAGGATCACTTGAGCCCAAGTGTTTGAGGCTGCTGTGAGCAATAACACCACAGCACTCAACCCCAGGGTGACCAAGTGAGACTCTGGCTCAAAAAGAAAAAAAAAATTTTTACAGAGTAAAAAAATTATGCAGAATTTATGAAAGAATTAGTCATCAAGCCATAAATTAAAGGAATATTATGAACCCCAAAGAAAAGCACACTTAGGCAAATCATTGTCAAACTACTAAAAACAAAAGACAGAGAAATTTTTAAATTAAAGATACCTAACCTTCAAAAGAACAACTGAAACTGACAGCCAACTTCTCAATGAAATTATGGAAACCATAACACAATGGAAAAATACCATGGAGGTGCAGAAAGAAACTAAAATGCAGAACCAGAATTCTACATCAAGTTAAAAAGCCTTCAAGAGAAAAACTTTTCCAGATAAAGCAAAGTTAGTAGGAGAATTAGGCATTAGTAAATCTGTCAGTAAAGGGAGTCCTTCAGGCTAAAGGAAAATGATCTTGGCCAGGTGTCCAGGTTCCACGCCTATAATCCTAGCACTCTGGGAAGCCAAGGTGGGTGGATTGCTTGAGCTCACAAGTTCGAGACCAGACTGAGCAAAAGCAAGACTTCGTCTCTACTAAAAATAGGAAAACTGAGGCAATAGGATCGCTTGAGCCCGAGTTGGAGATTGCTGTGATCTATGATGCCATAGCACTCTACCCAGAGCAGCAGCTTGAGACTCTGTCTCAAAAAAAAAAAAAAAGAAAGAAAGAAAGAAAAGAAAAAAGAAATGATCTCAGGTGGAAGAATGGAACTGCAGGGAAAAAATGCAGGCAGGATAAATACATAGATAAATTTAATGAATACTGACTGCATAAAATAGCAATAATAACTTGTAGGATTTAAAATATAGCAGCAATAGCATTAAAGGCTGAAAGAGCAGCAAATGGCGTTAAGTGTTCTAAGGTCCTAGCACTATATGGGAAATAGTAAAAGTATTGCTATTTTGTATTAGACTTTGATAAGGATGTGTGTTGTTATCCTTGCGGAAACTACTAAAAGAAAATAAAAAGAGTATATAATTAACAGGTTAACAAAGAAAGGAAATCGGGAATGATTAAAAATAAAAAAATCCAAAAGAAGATCAAGAGTTAAGACAAAAAGGAAAGTCAAGAAACAAATAGTAAGACAATAGGTTTCCACATAAAGCAGACCCATGCTGTTATCCTGGGGAGGGGCACCCATTACCACTGTCTGGTGCTATCATAGCTCTTGGAGGCTGTGACTAACAGCACCAGCCAGACCAGTAGGGCAGGCCAACACCCAACAACTTGTTAGCAGGCCAAGAAATGTTGAAGCAGCCTGCATCCATTAGGGAGTCATTGGCAACTGGAAGCCACCCTTCTAGAGGCCACTGGAGCCAAGTGCCCATTCTGCTACTCCCATTGTAGAATGAGGAAGTTACTGAGGGGAGGAGGTGCTAGAGCCCTGGACTTCCAACAATATAACGTGGGTCCAAATCTTGTCATGGCTTCATTGGAGTCCATATGGAAATCACGAACATCTGTCTTTCATTAGGCCGTGTGGGAGTGACACAGGCTGTGGACATCAACAATGAACAGAGCTGTGTCTTATAGGACATGCTGCTGTCCCAGAGGCCCCTCCCCAGATCCTGAGAGCTCTACCTACTGGGATGGAAGCATGGCTGACTTACATACAGTCTAAGATGGAAAAACACACAGAGAGTGCCCACGGAGAGTGACCTTTGTATGCAGCTGGGAACAAACAGCCCAGCAGATACATGCATGGCCTGCCAAGGCCTCTCAAAATACTCCCAACATAACTGGGAGTAACTGGGTGGATACAAAGTAATCCTCTGTGACCCACAGGGTGACAGGGATGGGCCTATTTCTGCACATTGCCACCCAGACACACCTCCAGCAGATGAAGCCTCTTTCCTTGTCTCTTCCTGCCTGCCTTACCAGTCGGTCTGGTCTCCACAAGCTTGGTGTTAGTTACTAGCAAGCCAAGTAACCCATACCAGCCAGAAGCCTGGCTTATCTTAGTCATCTCTGAAAGCTTGACTACTCAGAACTGAGTGGGGATGGCACCTGCACTGAACCTTTCTGTATAGGGAAAAGAGATGACAGGATTCAACTCCAGGGGCCCTTCCTATGCCTCAGGCGATGCCTGGGCAATGAGCCACAGGAAGTGTGGGACAATCTCCAGCTCTTAAGGAGCCAAAGACAAAGGTGTGGGCTCCTTCAGCTTTTTAGCCAGGCCTTCCTATTCTAAGGCTGCAAAACACACTGGCAACCTGAGCCAGGTGCTATGGAGAACACAAACACAGGAGGCCTTTCTGGGAGCTAATCTTTTCCTAGGGGAAAGAGCGCATCTTGTAAACTCTGGCTATGTGCCCTGAGGTCCATACCAACAGTAGCATGGCCAAAGGAACAATGAAGACACTATGAACTTTTGTGGAATGAACGAATGCCCGGATAGACCCCTCGATTGAGAAAAGCAAGGTGAGGAACAGTAGCACAGGAGGCTGTCTGCACGTAAAAACAAACATGCAGGGGAAGGGATGTGTCTCAGCAAATTTGCATATCTGTGCACAATCTATCTCTGAAAGAAGCCAAGAAGCTGGCTCCAAAGGGTCTGAGTTGGGAGTGAAGGAAGACATCTTTCCTTATGTACCACTTGAATTCCTCACATACTCAAAAATAGCTACAGCCATTTTAAAATGGATATTAACCATTAAAAATGTTTTTAGGCTCGGCGCCTGTGGCTCAAGTGGCTAAGGTGCCAGTCACATACACCTAAGGTGGCAGGTTCGAATCCAGCCCGGACCTGCCAAACAACAATGATGGCTGCAACCAAAAAATAGCCAGGCTTTGTGGCAGGCGCCTGTGGTCCCAGCTACTTGGGAGGCAGAGGCAGGAGACTCACTTGAGCCCAGGAGTTGGAGGTTGCTATGAGATGTGAAGCCACGGCACTCTACCCAGGGGGACAGTTTGAGGCTCTGTCTCAAAAAAAAAAAAAAAAAAAGTTTTCAAAGGATTGTTTTGAACATGCAAGAGAAAATTAATGGAAAGAAAAAAACAATAAAAATATTGACAGTGATTCTCTGTAGGAGTGAATTTTACTTGCTTCTTTGATTTCCTGTAGTTCCCAGAATTTCTAGAGTAATCAGTATTCTTTCTGCACAGAACCAACCAATCAAGAGGACAAAAGGAAACAAAAAGGAAGAGAGAGGTTCAGAGCCTGTGGCTCAAGTGGCTAAGGCACCAGCCACATACACCTGAGCTGGCGGGTTCAAATCCAACCTGGGCCTGCCAAATAACAATGACAAATGCAACCAAAAAATAGCCAGGTGTTGTGGCGGGCGCCTATAGTCCCAGCTACTTGGGAGGCAGAGGCAGGGGAATCGCTTGAGCCCAGGAGTTGGAGGTTGCTGTGAGCTGTGATGCCACAGCATTCTACCCAGGGCAACAGCTTGAGGCTCTGTCTCAAAAAAAAAAAAAAAAAAAAAGGAAGAGACAGAGATACTGTTTATGGAGAAGATTATGGCAGGGCCTATACCAGGCACTGTCCAGCAGCTGAGCTCCAGGGCCACCAGTCCCTAAGGCCTAGGGACAGGCTGTTCCCCTGGCCAAAGGGAAGCAGAGACCATGCCATGCTTTGGGGGTTTCTTGTCCCAGAGCCTACAGGAGGAAGGGCAGCCCAGTGAGCCCAGTGGCTTCTAGGACACTGCCCTTTGCACCAAATACCCTGGGCTACCTACAGTCCCTTCCTCATTGGCAACCACTGAGTTGAGCTTTGCTATCTCTCTCTCCACAGGAGGCAGACACAGAAGCCATCTCAGTGCCTCCACGTTTGCTCCCTCTACCCAGGGCCCCCTTGTTTGGCCCCCCTAAACAAGCCAAAACTTCTTCACATAGTCTAGCCTCGTGGACTGCTCACCCAGCAGGGACCAATTTCTGTCTGCTACATACTTTCCCATCTAATAAATAGGCTTCAAGCTTCAACAAGTGGTCCTGTGGGCACTGGCTCCCCTTCCCTAACAGTCCCATACCCTCCAATGTGCAGCTGACCACTCTTTTCCAGTGCCCTCTTTGTCCCCACTTGCTTCTCTACCCTCTATGCAGCAGCCCACTCTCCATGCACAACCCTGCAATGGCTGGCTTGCTCTACATGCTCCCAGCAATTGAGCTCTAGCACTCTGGCACCAGGCAGCTCTGTGTGGGGGAGAGGGCGATCAGCATATACTTGCCTCAGGCTGGATAAAGGAACTCAGAAGGTACTCAGGAAAGAGTTTTATGGGTAGCCTGGGGCTCTCTGAGCCACATAATGAATTGGGAAGACAATAGGAAGTGAAGAAATTGTGGTCAGCAGATGTAAAGAGGGCAGGAATGTGGCCAGGCCAAGGCAGCAGGTTCCTAAGTGTCTTCTTTGTGATAAAGCAACTGGCCAATGCCCAAGTTCATATTTCACTGAGTCTCCTAAATGGGAAATGTTCTTTTTCCATTTCTTCTACTCTGCTTCCTTCCTGATTGTCTAGGAAGACTGGCCCAGTGCCAGAACAGCTATAGGACCACCAGGAACAAGGTCTTCCTAAAGGCCAGCTGTAGGAGTCCAAGGCACAATGGAGATTCTTAGAAAATCACTCCTTGAGGTGTTTTTTTCACACATTCCATATGTATCTCTGAGAGGAGGTAGGTGGAGAAAGTTGGTATTCTCTGTAAACTAGGAGTTTGTTTGCCCCATCTCTGGAAACAGGCCTCAGAGAAATTTTGTACTGCTCCTGAGGCTTCACAGCCCTGTCCGGCTTCATACATTCATGCTTCCAGTGGTGTCAGTCTCTTCTCATCCCCTAGATATTGAGGGTACTTCACACTCACCCCTTACCCTGGACCAAGGCAGAGAGAGGACAGGACAGGGAAGTTCTACTTCCAGAGAACAAAGCCCTTCCCACTTGGCCACCTTGGTCCCTCCTGCCCATACAGGCCCCTCAGGGGCCAAAGTAAGAGAGTTAGCATGAGGCTCTCCTTGTAGTAACAGACCACAGGGAAGGGCAAGTCGAACATGAGCTTGCAGGGCCAGTGGAGGCCAGCAGTGGACAGAGGGATCAGTAACTTTGGCCACAGAAAGCTTTCATTTTAAATATTCAGAGTACAGCCAGGCATGATTACAGGCTCACGCCTGTAATCCCAGTACTTGGGAGGACAAGGCGAGTAGATTGCCTGAGCTCACAAGTTCGAGACCAGCCTAAGCCAGAGTGAGATCTCATCTCTAAAAAAATAGCCAGGCATTGTGGCAGGTACCTATAGTCCCAGCTACTTGGGAGGCTGAGGCAAGAGAATCACTTAAACCCAGGAGTTTGAGGTTACTGTGAGCTATGACACCACGACACTCTACCAAAGGGGACAAAGTGAGACTCTGCCTCTAAATAAATAAATATTCAGAGTACAAAGACATCGGAGCTCTCCAAGGAAAACGCACAGAGACATACCTCCCCCTAGTAACCCTCTGTTTGTTTTATCTTGGGAACCATCCCATGTCCACAATATAAACAACAAGGTCTCACTCACTACTGCCAAAGGCCAGACTCTAGAGAACTATGAAAATGAGGGGAGAGGCAACTATCTCAAATGGTGTGCACAACTGCTCCAGAGGCTGATCTGATCATTCTTTTGAGACCCATGAAAATGTCCAACCCCCTTGACCCAGTAATCCGGCTTTGGGGAAACTATCCCATAGAAGTAGTAACAAAACAGGGAAAAGCAGAACAAAATGTCCTGTATAGAAATGTTTCTGGCAGTATAATCTACCAGGCAGACATCTCTGGCTCTCCTCTGGCAGAGTTCTCTAAAGTTGTACAGCAGTGATTTTCAACCAGTTGTGCCATGAGATCCTAGGTATGCCACAAAAATTTTAAAAGATCACTAATTAAAATATTTTCAAAAGTTCAAAGCACAATAAATATATTCTTTTTTCTACTTTTTTTTTTTGATGCACATAATTTAAATGGGCCATAGAATTTTACCTGTAGGGTTAAGAGTGCCATGAGGTAAAAAAAAAGATTGAAAAACACTGCTAATAGAGCTACAAGTGCCCTTTCAGAGAGGGGGAACAGCCTAGAACAGCGCAATTATAACACCTGGCTGTGAAGGCAAAGAAAAATTCAGTACAGGTAAAGTGCAGATCAGGACAGAACACAGATAGTGGAAACAGAAAGGCTATGGAGGTATGTTTTGGTTTGGTGATGGTTTTTTATTTATTTATTTATTTAGAGACAGAGTCTCACTATGTCTTCCTGGGTAGAGTGCCACGGCGTCACAGCTCACATCAACCTCAAACTCTTTGGCTTAAGCGTTTCTCTTGCCTCAGCTTCCCAAGTAGCTGGGACTAGGCACCTGTCATAACACCCACCTATTATTTTTGTTGTTGTTGTCATTGTTGGTTAGCAGGCCCAGGCCTGGTTTGAACCTGCCAGCCCCAGTATATGTGGCCGGTGCCCTAACCACTGAGCAATGGGTGCTCAGCCTGGTGATGGTTTAACTAACATTTCCTTCAGGACACTTGATGGTTGGCTTAGCGACTCTCAGGCAGAGGAGACTGTCCTGCACTGTCCCCTAGAAAGGCAACTCCGGCCCTACTCCAGGGGACATGGTACAGTACAGGGCAATAATCCCTTTCCTATCTAGCGTACACCAGGCCTCCTCTCCTCTGACTGCACAGAAGAAACAAAGGTTGACTGTAGTACATGACACAGGAATTGACTGTGTGCAGGACAGGGCCACATCACAGCCCTGGGGATAGACGAAACCTCTCAAACAAACCCTGGAAAATGCCTCTTTACAGAGTTTCAGGAAAAGGGGTGGAAGCCCCCCATGTCCTCCCCCACCCCAAATTGTGGACCACAGTGAATAGGCTAACACAGCCTTCACAGCAGGGGCACCCTTCACACACTGCATTTCCAAGGATACTTCTCAAGACACACTTCAATACAAACAGAGGTTGTTGTTGACACTTTCTAGATGTAGAAAACAGCTCTGAGTTGAGGGAGGAGCCTGAGCCGGAATACTAACCCAAGTCTCTGGCCTTGAGGTGGACCCCAACTGGGCTCCTCAGGGACCTGCACCCACTATAGAGGAGTACAGCTATCTGATGGAGTAGCTGGGGTCCTGCCTATGGTTGCAGGTGCAGCTAGGGTTCCTCATGGGAAACACTCCCACAGTCTGTGTCCCCAGTGGAGTTCAGCCAGTACAGCATCATCCTGGAAACTCCTCCTCCCTCCACAGAAGCCCCATCCTTTCAGCTCTCCCACTGCCTAAAATACCCTTCCTCAGCCTCTAAAATCGCAAGTGTTCAAGGCAGGAACTTTAATAGGCATGCCCTCCCTTCAAAACAGGGAGCCAGAAGAGCCAGAGCTAGTTGGGAGTAACACCGCCATGGGAGCTCCATCAAGGCAGATCAATAGCTATGGTCACCCAAGTTCACCCAGCTGTGTCAACCCCAAGGCCCACCAAAAGGCCCTTGAGGGACAGTTTATAAATAGCCAACAGCTGTTGCAGGAAACGACCAGGGCCAAGTGTTAGTTAAATCAGGCCTCTGGCTGGCTGGGCTGCTACCACATCCAGGTCATGTGGTCTGCACCCACTCTCCTCGGACTCTGCAGAACCCAATTAACAGTTGAATTTTGCACCCGTCCTACCTGAAAACCTACAGCTAATGGATACCTAAAGAATTATAAACAGCTGATATGCCAAAAATACAGGAGTAAAAAATCATGGTACACTCAAAGAAATTTTAAGTAGTCATAGAGAATTTTATAGAAATACTTCTGTCTTTATCAAAAGACAGTTGTGATATGGTATGTGAAAGAGGTTACAAAACAATAGAACATAAAGATACATGCTCATCTATATTTTGCAAGTTTTCTACAATTAAAACATCTGGGGTGGGCATAGGGACTCACACCTGTAATCTGAGTCATTTGGGAGACGGAAGTGGGTGGATTGCTTGAGCTCAGGAGCTCAAGACCAACCTCAGTAAGAGCACCCCCATCTCTACTAAGAAAAAGTACAAAAACTAGCTGGGCATTCTAGTGGGCACCTGCAGTCCCAACTACGCAGGAGGCTGAGGCAAGAGGATCACTTGAGCGCAAGAGTTTGAAATTGCTATAAGCTATGATGCCATGATACTCTACCCAGGGTGACAGAGTGAGACTCTGTCAATAAAAAAAACGAAGTAAAATAAAATCCATCTGTAATTTATGTACTTTAAATGTCAATTTAAGTTTCTTTTTTTTGAGACAGTCTCACTATGTCACCTTCAGCACAGTGTTGTGGCATCACAGCTCACAGCAACCTCAAACTCTTTGGCTAAAGCAATTCTCTTGCCTCCTAAGTAGCTGGGACTACAGGTGCCCACCACAACACCCAGCTACTTTTTTGTTGTAGTTGCCATTGTTGTTTGGCAGGCTGGGGCTGGATCCGAACCCACCAGCCCAGGTATATGTGGTTAGTGCCCTTACCACTGAGCTATAGGCACCAAGCCAATTTAAAATTCAAAAGAAGGCTCGGTGCTCATAGCACAGTGGTTAGGGCACCAGCCACATACAGCAAGGCTGGCGGGTTTGAACTCAGCCTGGGTCAGCTAAACAACGTTAACTGCAACAAAAAAATAGCCGGGGACCTGTAGTCCCAGCTACTGGGGAGGCTAAGGCATGAAAATAGCTTGAGCCCAAGAGTTTCAGACTGCTATGAGCTGTGACACCACTCTATTGAGGGTGACATAGTGAGACTCTGGCTCAAAAAAGAAAATAAAAAATAAAATTCAAACAAAGAGAGGAGTAAAGGTTTATAGTATCTGAGCTAAATCCCAGAGGGCCCACAATACTAGAACTAGATTGGCCAGGCCTAGTAGCTGTGGGGACGGAGCCTGCACAGTCCCCTGCTCCTCCCCTCCCAAGACTCACCCCACCCCACAAGCCACCATGGGGAGGTGCATAGTGCTCAATCCCATTGGGCTATGCTGGGCTGCACTCTGCCAAACAGAGACACTTCTTTTTTCACCGCGTAGCTATCAGGCCCTGAAGTCCATGCCTCTGGTCCTAGTCAAAGGCCATGTGGGACACAGGCCACAGCACCTCCCCATATGAAGGAAGCACTAAGTACTGCTGGTGGTGGAGCAGAGCCAAGGTGGCCTGCAGTGGGAGCTTGCAGGCAGAGGCAGGAATGGCCTCATTCCTCATCTGCAACATGAGGATGGATGAGCTCAGCTATTTCCATCCAGGCCACGGCAGACAGGAACCAGGGAGGGGTCCCAGTGTCAGCTCCACTTTCTTTCAGTTGGAGATTTAAGCCAAGTCACTTCACCTGCCTAAACTGTGGTTTCCTCACTTATAAATGTAGACCACACCTAGTTCCCAGAACGGGGGTGAAGATTTCATGCAAGGGCTTTGGAAGCTGAAGATCGCCACCTACAAGGTAGCATGATTTTCTTCCACATAGCACGTAGCTGGGCTCCCACCCTACCTCCTACACACAAAGAAGGGAGGTGCCCAGTGCCACACAAGCTGAGGTGACTTCACTGTACTCCTCAAACCAGTTCTCTTTTGATTCATTCTTCCATACTCCTTATTCCTAAGAAAAAGAATCAGGGAAAACAGGGCAGTAGAAGGTCTCTGTGTTGCTGCTTCAGCACAAGATGGTCCCATCCCCACTGCCCATGACTGAGACATCCCCAGGCCAGAGAACTGAGATAACTCAAGAAGTGGGGGTGGGAGCCGCCTGAGTTGTTTCTCTAATGTGGAGCAATGTGTGCAGAATCAAGCTCACATCACAGACTGGGACACACCTAGGCGTGTGAACACCATCCCTGGGACCTGAGTACGGGAACAGAAGGCCTGGCACTGGCCTGACTAAAGGGTTTGGGCACTAGGCCAGCACTGGGCCTTGCTAGGGTGGGACCCCTCTCCAGGACAGGGTCACAGACACATCAACTTGGAGAACAGGTTTTCCTCCCTCACAGCAACCAGTGGCCTAGTTTCTTCTGCAATCTGTGACACCCGTTCCAGGGCACACCACTGTCCCTCCCTGATGGTGACTGACGTCTCCAGCAGGGTGCAGACCCTGATCCAAAGCCACGAGGAGGCTGTAGCTGTGGGGGTTGGGACTTGCTGTTCAGGCACTTAACCACATTGTCCTCCAACACCACAGAGGGTGTGCAACCCTCCCTTCTCCTCCCACTGGGATGTCTACTGGGTTGTCAGCCCCAACCCAACAGTTCTTCCCATAAGGCAGGGCATCAATGACTGTCAGCCAGAAATCCTACCCTAGACATGCCTCCAAGGCACATATCAGCAGACCTGCCATCAAGAGGAAGTGACTGAGGTCTTTAAAAAAAAACAAAAGCAGCTGACAGGAGTGCCCCTCTTGCTTTTCAGGGTACCTCCTCTTATCTCAGCCATAAGCAGGGGGCTGGGGGAGGGGAACTGCCTTAGAGATGAGTCATCAATGCTTCTCAGAGTTCACCACAAGAAGGTTGGGTGGCACAGGATGAGAGTCAGTCCAGAAAAACAGGCTGTTCTGGGGTGGAACACAGGCCCCCTTCCCACAGAGTCCAACCTGGTGTGGTCGACCTGATGGGCTCATGCCCACCTGATGGGAGACTTGGTTATATGGGATAAGATAGGATTTATCCTAGGAGAGGAATACAAATTTTAAAAAGCAATTTCATTTAAAAAAAAAAAAAAAGGGGAATTTCAGTCTACAGATTCGATGCATTTGTGATCAAAATCCCAGCAAACTTTTTAAAAAATAGATACTAACCACATTGGGAGACCCAGCCAGGTAGATCACCTGAGCTCAGGAGTTTGAGATCAGTCTGAGCAAGAGCAAGACCCTATCTCTAAAAATTAGCCAGGCATTGTGGCAGAAGCCTATAGTCCCAGCTACTCAGGAGCTGAGGCAAGAGAATCGCTTGAGCCCAAGAGTTTGAGGTTGCTATGAGCTATGATAACACAGGGACAAAGTAAAACTCAACTACCCACCCCCCAAAAAACATACTGATCATACATTTTATTGATCAAAACAAGCTGATCACAAAATGTATATGGAAAGACAAAAGAAATAAAGCAGGCAAGATAATCCTATAAAGGTCTCCTCAGGCAGTGGGGGAGGAGCACAAGCAGGGAGGCAGAGGGGTGACTCTTAAGGATGGCTAGAGAAGAACAAGATCCTGGGGTACCCACTCGCAATCCTGGATATTCCTGTTTCCTCAGCCATAAACCCTGGTCCCTCAGTGTATCTGGTTAGATAAATGGATCTGCAGAATGAGGCCATTGAGCTTATCTCCAAGGACTGATATACCAAATAAATGAGACTCCACAGAGTAGTTCTTTTTTTTTTTTTTTGAGACAGAGCCTCAAGCTGTCCCCCTGGGTAGAGTGCCATGGCATTACAGCTCACAGCAACCTCCAACTCCTGGGCTCAAGCGAGTCTCTTGCCTCCGCCTCCCAAGTAGCTGGGACCACA
>CAUYTI010086768.1:0-31265 GCA_963575145.1 Galago senegalensis
ATTAAAATTGTTGAAGTTAGAGAGAATTAAAGACTATCTTCTCATGGAGGAAGAATTCATTAGAAATCAGGAACAAATGAAACCATTGGAGGAAAAGCAAGAGGAGGAAAGATCAAAAGTGGATGATCTGAGAGGAACCCCAATGTCGGTTGGAACCTTGGAAGAGATCATTGATGACAATCATGCCATCGTGTCCACATCTGTGGGCTCAGAACACTATGTTAGCATCCTTTCATTTGTAGACAAGTATCTGCTGGAACCAGGCTGTTCAGTCCTGTTCAACCACAAGGTGCATGCCATGATAGGGGTGCTGATGGATGACACAGATCCCTGGTCACAGTGATGAAGGTGGAAAAGGCACCCCAGGAAACCTATGCTGATATTGGGGGCTTGGACAACCAAATCCAGGAAATTAAGGAATCTGTGGAGCTTCCTCTTGCCCATCCTGAATTTTATGAAGAGATGGGTATAAAGCCCCCTAAAGGGGCCATTCTCTATGGTCCACCTGGCACAGGTAAAACCTTGTTAGCCAAAGCAGTAGCAAACCAAACCTTGGCCACTTTCTTGAGAGTGGTTGGCTCTGAACTCATTCAGAAGTACCTAGGTGATGGGCCCAAACTTGTTCGGGAAATGTTTCAAGTTGCCAAAGAACGTGCACCTTCCATCATGTTTATTGATTAAATTGATGCCATTGGGACAAAAAGATATAACTCAAATTCTGGTGGTGAGAGAGAAATTCAGCGGACAATGTTTGAACTGTTGAACCAGTTGGATGGATTTGATTCAAGGGGAGATGTGAAAGTTATTATGGCTACAAACCGAATAGAAACTTTGGATCCAGCTCTTATCAGACCAGGTTCAGTTTGCTTTTGTTTCGTCATGGAGAACTAATGTGTTCATATAATTTGCATTTTCAGATCATCAAATGGCACATAGGAAGCCAAACACTGCAGTGAAACTTAAGAGTATTAGATAAGAACAATGCATAGTCTGTATACCACAGCCCTTTGAATTTCGGTCCTGAATTTTGATCTTTTCCTTCCCACAGTAATCCCTTTTTAGCCTCAATTACTTGCTACCTTTTTCTGAAGAAATTATTCATATGCTACCTAGATGTACTCTTTACATTCAGGTGATAACCACAAGAAGCAGTACTTTGCTATCTTTTGTAATATTTTAGCAAGATAGGTCTGTCCTTTTTCACTAAATATGCCATTCAGAAATTGCTTCTTTGATTAATTTTTTTAAGATACAAAGGAAGAAGATTTCTTTTACATGAGGTGAATGAAAAAGTAGAAATTTACACTATAGGGCGGTGCCTGTGGCTCAGTGGGTAGGGCGCCGGCCCCATATACCGAGGGTAGCGGGTTCAAACCCAGCCCCAGCCAAACTGCAACAAAAAAATGGGCATTGTGGTGAGTGCCTGTAGTCCCAGCTACTCGGGAGGCTGAGGCAAGAGAATCACCTAAGCCCAGAAGTTGGAGGTTGCTGTGAGCTGTGTGATGCCATGGCACTCTACCACGGGTGATAAAAGTAAGACGCCATGTCTTGAAAAGAAAAGAAATTTACACTATAAAAATGTACGTTCACTTTTTAAGATTTGGACATCCTTCTCTTAGAATAGTGTCTGACTGAAACTGCATGTGTAAGGAGATAGGTGAGGCCTCTGAGCCAAGGTGGGGCCTAAGTTTGGATGGGCTTGGCTAAAAATGTTTATCTCTGCAGGCCGCATTGACAGGAAGATAGAGTTTCCCCTGCCTGATGAAAAGACTAAAAAGCGCATCTTTCAGATTCACACAAGCAGGATGACCCTGGCTGATGATGTAACGTTGGATGACTTGATCATGGCTAAAGATGACCTCTCTGGTGCTGACATTAAGGCAATTTGTACAGAAGCTGGTCTGATGGCCTTAAGAGAACGTAGAATGAAAGTAACAAATGAAGACTTAAAAAAATCTAAAGAAAATGTTCTGTATAAAAAAACAAGAAGGCACCCCTGAGGGGCTTTATCTCTAGTGAACCACAGGAAAATGGGAGTTTACCTGACCCCAGAGAGATGAGGTTGGAGAAGTGCCCAGAGTCATCCATGTTGACTGATATTAGCAAACATCCTCTGTATCTTTTGGAATATGATGTATAAGCTGCCCCTTGGGTAGCCTTCATCTGCTGGTCAGTGTGCAGCACTCTGCTTCCCAATAAAGCAGGCTCTTTTCACAGAAAAAAAAAAAAATAAGGACAATGTGACCAAATTCCCTGAGTTGTTGAAAACCAACCGGTACAATAAAGACTAAAAGTGCACTCTGAACAAGCGCTGCCAGGAGGGAGTTCTCCCTCCCTTTGTTTTGACATCTCCTCACTTTCTTTTCTTCCCTAATTCCTTTTGTTTCTGTTTCCCTTTTTTGGTGTTTCAAACCGATGCTTGTTCTTGGAATCATCAGCCAAGAGTGAACTTAGGAAAACTCCCATCATCACTGCCTCTCAACTGCCTGAAGGGGTCAAAAAATAATATAACAACAACTTGCTTTTGAACCTGTTCTTTAAATAAAAGGCAAAATCCTAATACAATCCTACAGCATTGACATAGGAGAAAATTACTATAATTATGCAAATTAAAATAAGTCAACAAGTTTCAGAACACAATGCTCCATAAGTAATGTTTTTAAAAATAACAGTCATTGAGCCTGGTCATTTGCACTTAATAATAGGCTCAGGAGGGAGCCTAGTGTCTGGGGAGAAACAGCTGTGGTAATAGATGTATCCCGGCTTTGATAGGTTCTCTCTCGTAGTTTTATTTCTGTATTTGCTTTAGATTATAGAATGCTCCCAGAGTGCCCTGCTATTGAAATTCTTAGGGCTTTAATTAAATGATTGGATTTGACAGAACTTGCATTGAGGAGGCCTACCACTATGTCACTTTGTGCCAGGGTGATATTATCAGAGCCCTGGCAAGTATATGCTCAGGCTTTAATTTATGTCTTGAGCTGTCTCACTGTGAGCTATGAGGAATGTATGCCTCCACGTGATTTTAAGATGCATTGATATGGTCTTTGTAAAATCCAGAAGACAGGATGATACCAAGTAGGTATGTTGGTGTTATGGAGCAATGGAAAGCCCATGAGCTTTGAAATCAAAGCTACTCAGGTTTAAATCTCAGCTCTACCAGTCATTAGTGGGATAAATGATAAACAAGCTAACTTTTCAGAGCTGCGAATATCTCTTTTTAGAAATGAGAATAATTCTAGCTATCATAGGAATAATACGAAAGCTAAATGTTATGACATCAATAAACCCTGAACCCAGCAGGTATGTGGTAGGAGTTTAATATGGATTATTTCCTTGTTTCTACCTATGTGTATTTTGAAATTAGTTATTGCTTGCAGGAGAATTTTTCCATTTCTTTCTGTCTGCAAATCTTTGAAATATAGATGGTCTTTTGTGGTTTTAGGCAAATTTGGCCACGAAAGTCCAGAGTTGGCTGGCGTTGTGATTACTTTCATAAAACTTTGGAAATGTATAAAACACCATTTGCCGTGTGTGGCCTTGTGGCTTCCCCCCATCCATCCTGCAGACGCCTTCTGAATAACAGGTATCAGTGTTTCACCCTAGCAGAGCTGGGAGCAGCTGCAGCAACACGCTGGCAGCAAGAGGACGGCAAACACTGATCAGGGACAGTGATTTGCGGTTTCTCTGTTTCTGCATGAAGCATCATCTTGATGCAAATGGGCTCCCATTTCCTGGGTAACAGGAAAAAACACACCCATTTCATAATGAATGACAGAACTTTCTTTAGTCATAACCAAACCTAAGGCCAAAATTGGGGTACACTGAAAGTGCTTGACTTAGCACGTTACTCACAGCACATGTGCTTAAGAATCAAAAGTCTCATTTCCATCATGTTTGTTATTTTTTTTCTATGTAAGAACAGGGCATTCCAATGGGTTTCATAATTGCCAAAGAAAGAAGAATATTTAAAATCTTAACCTATTGGAAAAATGAAAACATTTGTCTATTAAAGAGAAAAATAAGAAAGTAGAGTCTATCTCGGGCATAGTTGGGTTACATATCTTCCACAAAACAGGCAGACAGAGTTGTTCCCTACCAGCCCCTGAGAAGAGTGTCCAACCTTACTGGACCTGATGCTTCTTTCCAACATTTGTTTATGTATCAAGATAGAGGTCCAGTAATCCTTCAGATTGGAGCCAGTCTAAAATCGGCCCCAATTGTGATATTGTATTTGATACTCTCAGGTTACTTTCCTTACCTTGTGGCTTTCCTTCCATTTTCCTGGGTGCTGAGTATCTTGAATTTAGTCTTAGGATTTTCTCCTTTACCATACCCAGACTCCTATTTTTTCCTCTATCTTCCTCCCTTTGTCAAAGTCTAATTTCTGTCAGCATCAAAGTGAATGGCTGCCAATCTTTTTCTAGAGACAATTCCCTGGACAGATTTCCTAGAGTTGGATCTTAAGTAATAGGAGTATGTGAATAAAACATTTTGAGGCATGGACTCCCCTTCCCCACTATTTAAATCATAACACATGATATAATAAGATGCCACAAAAAGTGAGATGGGAGTTACAAACTCCTTTTATGAACTTGCACTTAAGTTACATTCTTTTAAACTGTGACGATTGCTCAGACTAAAAACCTCATCAAAAGATTCTCAAGTTCATGATGCATTAGCTTATGGTAGAGTAACACTCCTATTGAGAACAATAGAAAAATTGGACAAAATATGAAAATGATCTATTTGAAGAATTTTTGGAACAGCTGAGACAACTGAGGGGCCAAGTTACTAGAAAACATGGTAATTATTGAGGGACAAGCTGATATTTTATGAGACATTTACCAATTTTTGTCCTATGGAGAGAGTCTTGAAATCCTGCAGAGAGCTGCGGCTAAGTCTCAGAGAAGCCAGCAGAACGTCTGGTAATTCCATAATGAAAAGGAAACAAAAATTAAAGCTCAAATTTATGAAGACTACCAAGACTTGAGGGAGAGAGACACTGGAAAGGGGAGAAACAAACCTTTATAAATTCTCTTTTGAGTTCTCTGTGGAATTCTAAGCTGGGAGGAGAAGGAGATTAAGAAGCAAATCTGAAAGCCACACTCAGAAAAGCAGAGCTTTCGTCAGTCTCAGGGAGCTAATGGGGCAAGATATTGGAGTCATGACCTGTCAAGTAGGAAGAGCTCACCAGTCTCTCGCTAAGGACCTCTGTAAGTACACCCTAGCAGGGGTGAGCCAGAATTAGAAGACTGTTCATAAAAGCCATAAGCCAGCCATAGCCTCGCTCAGCCTCTTTTTGGACTATAGTGATCAGCATCCAACTCCCAACTGGTGTGTCCAAAGGCATACAATTTTTTCTTCATGAAGAATAATTTTACTAGTTGCTTTTGAGTTTTAGTAAAGTGTAAGAGTTCAGTTTAAATGGTAAGCGGAATTCTTTTCTGGACATAAAGATGAATCTTTAGATTTCTTGGATCTTAAAATCTAACCTACATCCTTCATGAACCTTTAAGTACATGATTATGATGAAGGCCGACTCTGAAGGCAACAGGATAACCTTGTTTGTTTTTGAGTATCTAGAATTTTATGATTGATCATAAATTATCTATTTATCTACATTTAGGTAAAGATAGCCTCTTCTCAATTCTCAGTGCAGTGTCAAAAGATGTTTTAAATATAGAGTCTAAAGATCATAATGACTAACATCCAATTATTTGTGTTTAATTTTCTCCTGTGGTACAGGTCCTAACATCATCTTCACGCTCACCATAGGTAGGGGTAACTGCCAAACATATGTGCCAATAAAAGGAAAGAATGAGTTTTGCAATGCTTCTAACATGCTGGAAACTTAGTAAAGATCGTGAGTTTCTATTATTTAGTTAGGGATTAGAGCATATTCCAACCTATTTTGCATGTGATTTATTATAGCACAGTGGATAAGCAAGGATGTAATCTGGGCAAGTGTTGTGACATCTATCAGACCAGAGGACATAGGGAATTAATGTGTGCAAAGGAACCAGGTGGCAATGGTGGGCATTTGGTAGACTATGTAAAACTAGAAACCTACCACTTGACAGATATGGTCTAAACAGAGCAGTGATAGCTTGTGGGCATCAGACAGACACAAGATTGAGATGGAATAATTGTGTAGCTTTTCTAGACATTATTGTCGAGATATTTTTAAAAAATATGTAAATATAATTTTGAAAATAAAATTAAAGCCTAATTTTAAATTAAAAATATCTAGTGCACAGCGTAGAAGTCAGCTTTAGGTAAGACACTGGCTGTGGAATTTTGAGAAGTTTGTTATCTGGTGTGTAAATTCACAGTAGAATAATCCTCCCATAATTCTTCAGGAGCAATTCAATCTAAGACAGGGTGTGTCTGCCTGTAAAGTTTCCAGGAGTATGGATAGGTCCTTACAAGTGATAACATTTCAGAGTGAGATAAATCATTGTACATTAGCTCGGGACCCTTTAAGGAATCATAGGTGATAGCTCTCCCACCTAACCAATTCTATTGTCTGGACAGTGGTGCCATAAGAGCAAAAAATCATGGGCATAATAACACCAAATCCAGGCCTCAAGATAGACTCAGTGTATTCCAAACTCTTTTAGTTTAGTCCCTTCACATTATGTAAATGATGTAAGCAAGCATGGATAATATTTTTAATAGAATTGATTCAGAAAGCATTATCAGCCAAATGAGATATTTTGGGGGTGAGTCATGGCAGTTTAATAGGCTCAGGTAGTGGTCATTTATTTTCTGGAGCTATGCTATCCATTCCAATGTGAGTGGTATCAGAGAATGACAGTCTGTATATAAGCTCTTTTTAAAAATTATTATTTTCTCTCTCCTAATGTGTGTGTGTGTGTGTGTGTGTGAGAGAGAGAGAGAGAGAGAGAGAGAGAGAGAGAGAAAACAGTAAGCCTTGTGACCTTGGATTATTAGTCTTGTCAGTTTGAATACCTGAGGATTGTCAGAATTTTGCTATAGCTTTATCATGTGTCTAGGATGGTGTCTGGTGTATAGTTGGCACTCATCGAATATTTTTCTACCTTTTGTTGACTGACAATGAAAGAATAACAGATTAACTGAATGCCAAGGACTTAGTCAAAACAGGGCCTGAAACCAGTTTCCAGATGGCAAGCCAAGGGCAATTGTGAAAATCCCAACACCTGAAGTATGACTTAGAGAAGTTTTAAAGTGAAAAACAGAGTTCCTTATGTTCTTCCTGCCAAGTGACAGAAAGTGTATAGTAAGGGTTGGGCTGATCTTTGTAATTGGGAGAATTAGGAACCTTATTTAAAGTAGATCAAGTGGAAGGAGGAAAAGAAGCAAACCACCACAGAAGGTTGTGATTGGCTTTATATGAACCCTACACAGAGTTTTTCTGTTATAATTTTCTAAATTTTGGAATTAATCTTTGAACTCACAGAAAAGTTGCAAGTATGCTATGGAGAGCTTTAATTTTCTTCTACCCTTTAAGAATATATCGCTGATCTCATGCCCTATCAACAATAAATACTTTGAGTATATTTTCTACCACCGTGACAATTTCCCACAGGACCATAACACAATCATCAAGACTGGGAAATTGACACTGATACATAACCGCCATGTAATCCTCAGACCCTGTCCGAGTTTTACAATTTCCCCAGTAACGTTTCTTAAACTATCTAGTTCAGAATCCTATCTTGCATTTATTTGTCATGTATGTTTTATCTTCTTCAATCTTACTTCATCTTTCCAGAAATTTCATGACCTTGACATTTTTGAAAATTATATGGTAGTTATTTTGTAGGTTGTCTCTCAGTTTGGGTTTGTCTGTATTTCCTAGTGAGTAGATTCAAGTTTTTCACTTTTGGCAGGAATATTACAGACATGATGCTGTGTTCTCATCGTGTCCTATCACCTGATCACCTACTCACTGAATTTTGATTTGTCCTGTTCCTGATGCCTTTTGGTCACTTGATAAAGACAGTGTCTGCTAGCCCTTTCCACTGTAATGTCATTCTTTTCCCCTTTGTAATTTTTAAGTATTTTGGTGGGTAGATACCCTGCAACTATGTAAATATCCTATTCTTTCTAAAACTCGTCATTCAATCATTCACTTATTCATTCTTTTCCCTATCAGAGTTTCAACTTATTCATTTATTTATGTATATAAGTAAAGACATATTGTTTCCTACTCAATTGGTTATAACTTGTAACTGCCACTGTTTATTTTGATACTTAAGTTACCCCTGTTTGTCTAGTGGGAGCTCCTTAAAGCCAAATTCTGTGTCCTTTTGATATGTCATCAAATTTCCAAGCACTTCCTTGCTTTCAGGTATAAAGTCACTTTAGAATGATCATGTACTTTTTTGTCCTAGTCCTGGAATCAGACATTTCTCCACACTGGTTTTATTTAGTGAATGGTACTTAGATAACAGTTTTTTGTGTGTGCTCATTGCTATTGGGGTGTCACTGCTCCCAGACCTTCTCATTTATATTTATCTCTCTCTCCATATTTGTGTGTTTATATCTCTATATGTCTATTTGTTTATATATCTCAACCACCTGTCTATCTATAGAAAATCATGAGTTTATGTTAACACCTCAAATTTCTCTTCTAACTGCACAGGGTTCATTCCAGCTTTCTCCCTTCATGTGTTTACAGTTTCCTTCTCCAATAGTGAGAGACCTGCTTCCCTTTATCTTTGACATATTAGCTTACTTAATCAATCTCCTTCTTCATAACCAATTTCTAAGTGCCACTACTGTCCCCAAATCCCAGAAATATATCCTCACCCTGCCTGGGCCTTTACACCCCTTTCTGCCACCCCACACATGGATTTCTCTTACCCTACCCAGCTCTCATTCATAAAGCCAGCCCACTGCTCCCACTGTGCCCACCTGGGGCCCTTCCAACCCCATTTGGAGTTTATGCTCCTCTCCGGGCCTCTGCCCTATATCTTGGTGTGGACCTTTCCCTTGCCCACCCCCAGTTAATGTTTTAGAACTGAATTGTTCTGTAAGGGAATGGAAAGGAAAAGACAATAGAAAAGAACAACTTTTTTAAAATCTTAAAAATAAAAATATTGCCTTTTCTATTATTGAAAGATTCTGTCTATTAGATATCTTTAAACCAATTTATACTTTTAGGAAATACTCACCCACAATGATTTTAAAATTGGAGGGATGTGAATCAGTTTGGGGCTTCACTTTGTAGATGTGGGGATGTAGTTTCGTTATGCCTTGCCATGTTTGAGTGGGATGAAGATTTTCAAACTGTACTATATTCCCTGTAGCCGCAGATTCTGTGGATATACACCAAGGCTGCTCTGGGGTGAAGTGTTGGGTGCTGCAAAGCCTTTGTGGACTGCTTCAGTTTCGCACCCTGCTTCAACCAGAAAATTCTGTTTCTGTTTTATGTATCAGATTTCTACATGAGATTTCAGTTGAAAATGAAAGGTCCCAAATGTTAAAAGTGTATGAAAACCAGAGTTAGATGATCTCTCTGGGAGTTCCAACTGAGAGTTAGAAGAACTAATCTTTGAAATTCCTATTTCAGAATACATTTTTCTTCATGAATCTAAGCAATGGATAATTTTCTGCCATTCGAAAAAATTTTTCAACATCATTGTAATATACAATCATTTTAGATTATTTTAGAACTGTGGAAGAATGAAAAACAATAACCTGCTTTTTATTCCCCTGCCCCTGACATAACCTGACAAAGCCACTTTTAATATTTTGCAATGTTTTTTTAAATTTTCCAAAGTCTCAAAAAATAGACAACTAGTATTTGTAAATAGAAATAGAAGATAATTTCAAAAAAACAGATCATGCCAAATCTTATAGACAATAGGAAAAGAAGAAATACTTCAAATTCATTCTACTTCATCTGGATATACCTGATATTAAAATTGGAAAAAAAATATTATTATAAAGGGTAATTACAAACATATTTCACTCATAACTGAGGATGCAATATCCTAAACAACATATTAACAAGTTGAATTAAAAATTATTGTTCAAAAATAATGTACTTTGGTCAAAATTAAATCCAACTTATGAGAGAATTAGTTGCTATTTTCTTTTCTTTTTCTTTTTTCTTTTCCTTTACTCAACCCCTTCCCTCCTTCTCTCTCTGCCTGCTCTTCCATTCCCCCATCCCCAGCATGTCATTAATTGTCCTCATATCAAAGTTGAATACATAGGATTCATGCTTCTCCATTCCTGTGATGCTTCACTAAGAATAATGTGTTCCACCTCTATCCAGGTTAATACAAATGCTGCAAAATCTCCATTTCTTTTAATGGTTGAATAGTATTCTGTAGTATCCATATACCACAGCTTTCCAGTCCATTCCTGGGTTGAGGGGCATTTAGGCTGTTTCCACATTTTGGCAATTGTAAATTGAGCTGCAATAAACAATCGAGTACAAGTGTCTTTATAATGAAAGTTTTTTTTTTTTTTCCTTCTGGATAGATGCCCAGTATTGGGATTACAAGATCAAAGGGGAGGTCTAGGTTGAGTTCTTTGAGGTTTCTCCATAACTTCCTTCCAAAAAGATTGTATTAGTTTGCAGTCCCCCCCTTCTTTCTCTCCATATCTGCACCAGCATCTGCAGTTTTGAGATTTTGTGATATGGGCCATTCTTGCTGGGGTTAGATGATATCTCAGGGTGGTTTTAATTTGCATTTCTCTCATAATGAGGGATGATGAACATTTTTTGTATGTTTGCTAGCCATTTGTCTGTCTTCTTTAGAGAAGGTTCTATTCATCTCTCTTCCCCATTGATGTATGGGATTGCTGGCTTTTTCATGTGGATTAATTTAAATTCTCTATAGATCCTAGTTATTAAGCTTTTGTCTGATTAGAAATATGCAAATATCCTTTCCCATTGGGTAGGTTGTCTGTTTGCTTTGGTTCTTGTCTCCTTAGCTGTACAGAAGCTTTTCAGTTTAATTAATCCCAGTTGTTTACTTGTATTGTTGCAATTGCCATGGCAGTGTTCTTCATAAAGTCTTTCCCCAGGCTGATATCTTCCAGTGTTTTTCCCATGCTGTCTTTAAGGACTTTTATTGTTTCCTGACTTAAATTTAAGTCCTTTATCCATAATGAATCAATTTTTGAGAGTGGAGAAAGGTATGGGTCCAATTTCAGTCATTTACATATGGATATCCAGTTCTCACAGTATCATTTATTGTATAGGGAGTCTTTCCCCCAGTGTACATTCTTAGTTGGTTTATTGAAGATTAGGTGGCTGTAAGTTGTTGGTTTTGTTTCCTGGTTTTCTATTCAATTCTACATGTCTATGTCTCTATTTTTGTGCCAGTACCATGATGTCTTGACCACTATGGTCTTGTAGTACAGCCTAAAATCTGGTATGGTGATGTCCCTGGTTTTGTTTTTATTACTAAAAACTGCCTTAGTTATACGGATTTTTTTTCTAGCTCCATACAAAATAGAGAATCATTTCTTCCAAGTCTTGAAAACAGGATGTTAATATTTTAATAGCGATGGTGTTGAATTGGTAGATTGCTCTGGGAAGCATAGATTTTAATAATGTTGATTCTTCCCAGCCATGAGCATGGTATGTTCTTCCATTTGTTAAATTCCTCTGCTATTTCCTTTCTTAGGGTTTCCAACTTCATTTTCTTTATAGAGGTTCTTCACCTCTTAAGTTAGGTATTTTCCTAAGTATTTCATTTGCTTTGGGGCTATGGTGAAGGGAGTGGTGTCCTTAATTAGCCTCTCATCTTGGCTGTTATTGGTATATAAAAAGGCAACTGACTTGTGGATATTGATTTTATATCCTGTGACATTACTGTATTTTTTGATGACTTCCAGTCTTGTGGTTGAGTCTTTGGGGTTCTTTAAGTGTAAGAGCATATTGTCAGCAAAGAGGGAGAGTTTGACCTCCTCTGCTCCCATTTGGATGCCCTTTATTTCCTTCTTTTGCCTAATTGTATTGGCTAGAACTTCCAGCTCTATGTTGAATAGTAATGGCGACAGAGGACAACCTTGTCCGGTTCCAGTTCTAAGTCAAAAAGCTTTCAGTTTAACTCCATTCAGTAAAATATTAGCTGTGGGTTTGTCATAGATAGCTTCAATCAGTTTAAGAAATGTGCCACCCAAGCCTAAACTCTTCAGTGCTCTAATTAGAAAAGGATGCTGGATTTTATGCTTTTTCTGCATCTATTGAGAGGATCATATGGGTTTTGTTTTTGCTTCTGCTGATGTGGTGAATGATGTTTATGGATTTATGTATATTAAACCAGTCTTGCATCCCTAGGATGAAACCTACTTGATCATGATGTATGACTTTTTTGATGAGAAGCTGTAATCTATTGGCTAGGATCTTGTTGAGAATTTTTGTATCTATATTCATTAGTGAAATTGGTCTGAAGTTTTGCTTTTTAGTTGGGTCTTTTTCTGGTTTTGGTATCAGGGTGATGTTTGCTTCATGGAATATGTTGAGGAAGATGCCTTCTTCCTCAGTTTTTTTGGATTTCTGGGCATAGAGTTTCTGGTAGTATTCAGAGATAATCTCTTGTATCTCTGTGGCATCATTTGTTATTTTTCCTTTATAATTTCTGATTGGGGTTACTAGAGATTTTATTTTTTTATTTCTAGTTAGTCTGGCCAAAGGTTTATCTATGTTATTTATTTTTTCAAAAAAACAACTCCTTGTTTCATTAATTTTCTGAATGATTCTTTTGTTTTCATTAATCACTGATTTAATTTAGGATATTTCTTTTCTTCTGCTGGGTTTAGACTTAGATTGTTCTTCTTTTTCCAATTCCATAAGATGGCTTGTGTGTTTAGTGATGTGCTCGCTTTCTGTTTTTTTATTTTTAATGACAATAACAATAATTTAACATAAGGATTGAGAACAAAAACCTCATAAAGAATGAATGAAGATAAATACATTCAGAAAAGAAATCAGACAATTGCTGCACTGAAATATTAAGCAATAATAATAGTAATAATGCAAAGAAAGTAACATTCTCGTTGTCAGATAGAAGTATGTTTATTATAGAATACTTTGATTAGTTAACTTCTTATTATTATTTTGTTTTTTCCAAAGTCTCAAAAAAAAAAGACAAGTAATATTTATAAATAAAAGTAAAAGATAATTTCAAATAATGTATCATGCCAAATCTTATAGACAATAGAAAAAGAAATACTTCAAAATCATTCTACTTAATCTGGATACACCTGATATTAATATTGGAGAAAATATATTATTATAAAGTGGAAATTATAAACACATTTCACTTATAAATGAGGATGCGATATGATAAATAACATATTGACATGTTGAATCAAAAATTAATGTTTAAGTAGTGCACTTGGTCCAAATTAAATACAATTTATATGAGAATTAGTCACTAATTTCTTTTTTTTTCTTGTTCACACTCCCTCCCTCCTTCTCTGTCTGGTCTCCCCTTCCCACTGTGTCATTAATTGTCATTAATTGTTTTCATATCAAAGTTGAATACATAGGATTCTTACTTCTCCATTCTGTGGTGCTTCACTAAGAATAATGTGTTCCACCTTCATCTAGGTTAGTACAAATGCTGTAAAATCTCCATTATTTTTGATGGCTGAATAATATTCCATAGTATAGATATACCACAACTTACCAGTCCATTGCTGAGTTGAAGGCCATTTAGGCTGTTTCCACATTTTAACGATTATAAATTGGGTTGCAATAAACAGCCTAGTACAAATGTCTTTATAATAAAAGGTTTTTTTCCTTCTAGATAGATGCCCAGGAATGGGATTGCAGGATCAAATGGGAGGTGTAGGTTGAGTTCTTTAAGGTTTCTCCATACTTCCTTCCAAAAAGGTGTATTAGTTTGCAGTCTTACCAGCAGTGCAAAAGCATTCCTTTCTCTCTACATCTGCACCAGCATCTGCAGCTTTGAGATTTTTGTGGTATAGGTCATTATTGCTGGGGTTAGATGATATCTCAGGGTGGTTTTGATTTGCATTTCTCCTCTTTCTGTTTATTGAATGTAGGCTTCAAAAGTGATAAATTTTCCTCTCAGGACTGCTTTTGCTATATCCCATGGGTTTTGGTAGCTTGTGTCTTCATTGTTATTATGCTCAAGGAAGTTAATAATTTCCTTTTTCATTTCTTCCTGCACCCAACTGTCATTCAGTATAAAGTTGTTTAACTTCCATGCCTTTGTATGAGGTTGAACATTTTTGTTAGAGTTGAGTTCCATTTCTAGTGTCTTGTGGTCTGAGAAGATGCAAAATTTCAATTCTTCTGATTCTGTTGAGGTTTGTTTTGTGTCCTAGGATATGATCAATTTTGAAGAATGTTCCATGGGACTATGAGAATAATGTATATTCTTTATCTTTGGGATGGAGTGTTCTGTATATATCTATCAAGCACAGTTATTCTAGTGTCTCATTTAAATCTCTAATATCTTTGTTTAATTTCTGTTTAGAGTATCTGTCCAGCTCTGAGAGAGGGGTGTTAAAGTTCCCTGTTATCATAGCGTTATAGGGTATCATATTGCTCAGACTAAGAAAGGTCTGTTTCAAGAATCTGGGAGCATTTAAATTGGATGCATAAATATTTAGAATTGAAATGTCTTCTTGTTGTACTTTTCCCTTGGCCAATAGGAAGTGACCATCATTGTCTTTTTTGAGTTTAGTTGCTTTAAATTCACATGTATCTGAAAATAAGATTGAAACTCCTCTTTTCTTCTGAATTCTGTTTGCCTGAAAAATTGACTTAACTGAGTTTTAATTTGTCTTTTGATGTGAGGCATGTTTCCTGAAGATAGCAAATAGATGGCTTGTGTTTCTTAATCCAATCAGCCAATCTATGCTGCTTCAGTGGGGAATTCAAGCCATTATTAACATTTATTGAGATAATTGATAGGTGTGGTAGTATTCTATTCACCTATTTTGTGAAAGTCCATTGCTTAGTTTTGTCTTTTGCGTCATTGTGGAAGCTAGGTTCTTTCCTTTAATTTCTGGGTGTTTACTTTGCTGAAGGTCCATTGTGATGGTCAGTGTGTAGAACAGTTTGAAGTATTTCCTGTAGAGCTGGTCTTATTGTGGCAAATTTCCTCAATGTTTACATATCAGTAAAAGATTTGATTTCTCCATCAATTTTAAAGCTTAGTTTAATGGAATATAGAATTCTGGGCTGGAAATTGTTCTGGTTAAGTAGATTAAAGGTAGTTGACCATTGTTTTCATGCTTGAAAAGTTTTATTAGAGAAGTGCGCAGTCACCCTAATGGATTTGCTCTGTTGGTCAGTTGGCATTTACTCCTGGCAGCTTACAAAATCTTTTCCTTTGCCTGGACTTTATATAGGTTCATTGCAATGTGTCTTGGAGAAGTTCTATTTGAGTTGAGGCAACCTGGGGTCCAATATACCTCTGAAAGGAGCATGTCAGAATCTTTGGTGATATTTGGGATATTTTCATTTATAATATTCTCTAGAATGGCTTCCATTCCCCTGGGGCATTCTTCTTCCCCTTCTGAGATACCTGTAACTCGTATGTTTGAACACTTCATAAGGTCCCATAATTCTGTCAGTGAACCTTCTGCTTTCTCTCTCTTCTCTTCTGCCTCTTTAACTATCTGAGTTATCTCAAGAGCTTTATCCTCTACCTCTGAGGTTCTTTCTTTTGCCTGATCTAGTCTATTGTTGATACTTTCTATTGCATGTTTAAGTTCCCTAATTGACTGCTTCAGTTCCTTCAGCTCTGCTATCTCCTTTTTATATTCTTCATATGGTTCATCTCTTATTTGATTCTGTTTTTGGATTTCCTTTTGGTTCTTTTCCACTTTCTCAGCAATTTCCTTCATTGTTTTTTTTTTTTATTGTTTCCTACTTTCTCAGAAATTTCCTTCATTGTTTTCATCATCTGTATTTTAAATTCCCCTTCTGTCATTTCTAACATTTCTTTATAGGTGGAACCCTCTGCAGTAGCTACCTCACGGTCCCTTGAAGGTGTTGCTCTGGACTGGTATTTCATGTTGCCAAGATTTTTTCTGCTGGTTTTTCTTTATGAGTGTTTTCTTATATCTATTTTCTTGCCCTAATTTTCCTTTTACTTTATTTTGCCCTTTAAGTTATTGTTCCTCTGGCTTGACATTTTAATAAGTCCTTTTAGTACTCCTTTTAGGACTTGAAGAATGAGAAGACTGAAGAGCAGGAAGGGAAAAAAGATTTAAAAAATAAATAAAAAAGAGAAAGGAGAGTGAGTGAGTAAAAGGAAATATTGACGAAAGAAGAAAGGCACTGAAAGAAGGAAACAGGAGTAATATAGGTGTATAGTAGGGTACTATGAGCCAACCTTAAGAAACCCCCAACCTCTGGGGGTACTGGGTTGGTGGATCCCTTGAGGTCAGTAGCTCTTTGCCAGCCTGATCAGACACAGTACCCTACCTCCACCAGATAGAGAGGAAAGACAAAAATACTATAAATCAAACCAAACCAAACAAACAAACAAAACCCTTTATGGGATAAAATTGGGGGAAAAAAACAAATAATAGGGGCAGAAACACTAGCAAAAATGAAGTTCTATTTGTTAAAGAAGGCAAAAATGGAAGATTGTATTTAAACTAGAAAAGTGAAGAAAGAAAAGAGAAAAAGAAAAGGAAAAAAGAAAAATCTCACTGAGGAAAGACGTTGAAACTAAAAAAAAAAAAAAAAAAAAAACAACCCAAAAACAACCAAAAACAAACAAACAAAAAAACCCAAAACCAAAAAACCAAAATAGTGTATATATCTTGCTGAATATTGTACAGGCAACACTCAGAAGGTGATCTTCTGAAGTATGAGATGTTAATCACAATGCTGATACAGCTTATACAATTTGGAGACTGGAGGCCTCTGCTGATTTCTCAGACTCCGCAGGCTCGGTAGCCCAAATGTCTCCTCAGCTCACTTAAAAGTCACTACAAACTGTCAACCTTGGCTAAGCAACTTTCCAAGGAAAACACTTTTCCCTGGGATCTCTCCTGACATGGCTGCCTGCTTATCTTATGAGCCAAAACTGGTCTCAATCTATGCCCCTGAGGGCCAAGACTACGATCTGCTAAACACTTAGATCTTCATTCTTCCCCCAGCATCTCAGTCCCCACCTTTGGGCAGCTCAGTCACTAGATTACTTGCCCAAGGTCTCTCTGCCAATCCCCTGCTGTGATCCCCAGAGGCTGCTCCCCCATGGTGGCTGGGCAGGCAGCCCACAGCTGGATGATATTAGCTCCTTTCTGGCTCAGTGGCTCAGTCTGGGGCCCCAGACAATGCCCAAAGTCATATGCACACTCACCCAAGATCTCCCAAGGCAGTTCAGTTGAGTGCCCAAGTCCAAAAAACCCCAAACAGCCCATGGGTAAGGCTTTTCCTGCTTGCAGTCTCGCTGTTGCTATGATTACAGCTCCAGGGCAGCCTCCTATTGAACATACATACCACTTGCCAGTTCTCCACAGCTTTTGTTCTCCTCTGGGGTCCAGAAGTCTCTTGCTGACTCGCTGTGTTACCAAAGGGAAATTTCTGGGGAGATCCCATCAGCCAGAGATGCCTGGAGTCTTCTCTCCCCAGTTCTTGCTGGGAGTCTTCACTGTGCTCAGTTGCACAGAAGCTGTTACTTGGTTACCACCTTTCTCTGGAAGGCCTAATTTGGCAATGTTTTCGTCATCATTTTTATTGTGTTTCATTTTTATTTTTATTATTTTTAATATTATAATTGTAAGCATAAGATATATATGTGTGTGTGTGTGTGTGTGTGTGTGTGTGTGTGTGTATATATATCTCCTGAGTTTTATAGAAATAGATTTTCTTGGATCTCAGTTTCAACAAAATATGAAGCAGCAGAGTCTTTTGTTTATTAATTTACTCTTTCTTTCGAATATTAATGGTCCCCATTAGGGACTAGGGATATAGCCCCTGTCCTCACTGAACTGAAGATCCACTGGGGAAAAGACTAGGTAATCTCAAGTGTGGAAAGTATTAGAAAGAGAGAGACGGAAGGAGGGGGGTGGTGGGTTTGTGACACACCTCTTGGAGGTGGGACATGACTATAAGAGGGACTTTACCTAACAAATGCAATCAGTGCAATCTGGTTCTCTGTACCCTCAATGAATCCTCAACAATAAAAAAAATAAATAAATAAAAATTCTGTCTTATCTTAAGGACAATAGGAAGTGCTAAAGGGATTCAACTGAGGAAGTTATATGATCTAGTTTGCATTTTATAAAGAAGTCTTTGAGAGTTTTATGAAGAATGAATATGGGTTGGTAAAAGAAGATATATCTCAATTAGTTGGAAAGCTACTGCGTAAATCCTGTGATAGAGGCCAGTGATTTGTACTAGGTTATAGGCATTTGGGCAGAGAGTAAGGGACTAACATTTAAGATAAAGAGATCACAGAACTGGTGACTGATTTGATGTGAGAATGAGGGAGACCTGAATGTGCCAACCTCATAAGCAAACCTCCACACAGAAGAATCTGCTGACCAATGCTGGTCACCTGCCCGCTGTGGATAGAAGGCATGGATCAGCCTGGGCTGCTGGGATGAAGGAATCAGCATGACTCATCTCTATGGCCACAATGATTACTACATAGATGGGCACAGGTCTTCCTGGCTCATCAGAATCAAGTTTCAATTCTGTGACTTTTGTTTGTGTGATCCAGGAAGTGAACTCACCTCATTGTTTCCCATGACTTTCAAGGGTGAGAGGTGAGGAGACTTTGGGACTGGAGCTGTTGTCCTAACTTTTCACTTTTTTGGTTGACACCAAAGCTAACAGCTGAAATACAGGAATATACTGAATCTTTATGATCTTATTTGAAACCTGAATGAAGCCATGTTGTTCCCCCTACACTTTTTATTTATTTTATTTTTTAAATTATTTTTAATTAAATCATAACTTGTACATTGATCATTTATGGGGTTCAGGGTACTGCTTCAATATACAATGTGAAATGCTTACATTGAACCAAGTAACACATCCATCACAATTATACTCATTTCTAAATAGTTTTGAAATGTACCATTGTATCATGCACATTATGTGAGGCCCTCCCTCTTCCCAAACCCCCCTCTCCTCCTCTCTCTCTCCTTTTCCCTTCTACTTTCTGGACTATACTTATGTTTTACCATTCATATGAGTGTATAGGTGGTTATATATTGATTTCATAGTAGTATTGAGTACATTGGATATTTTTTTTCCATTCTTGATATATTTTACTAAGAACTATATGTTCCAGTTCCATCCAGGTAAACATAAAAGATGTGAAGTCTCCATATTTTTATGACTGCATAGTATTCCATGGCATACATATACCACAATTTGTTAATCCATTCATGGGTCAATGGGCACTTGGGCTGTTTCCATATCTTGGCTATTATGAATTGAGCTGCAATAAACATTCTGGTGCAAATGTCTTCATTGTAAAATAATTTTTGATCATCTGGGGATATACCTAGTAAAGGAATTACAGGATCAAATGGTAAGCCTACTTTTAGTTTCTTGAGTGTTCTCCAAACTTCTTTCCAAAAAAGTCATATTAGCTTACACACCCACCAGCATAGAAGTGTTCCCTTCTCTCCACATCCACACCAACATCTATAGTTTAGAGATTTTGTGATATGTGCTAACATTACTGGCATTAGATGATATATCAAAGTGGTTTTGATTTGCATTTCTCTGATGATTAAGGATGATGAGCATTTTTTTCATGTGTCTGTAGGCCATGTGCTTGTCTTCATCAGAGAAGTTTCTGTCCAAGTCTCTTGCCCACATAGAAATGGGTATTTATTCTTTTTTTTAATGATCAGTTTGAGTTCTCTGTAGATTATAGTTATCAGACCTTTGTTGGAAGCATAACCTGCAGAAATCTTCTGCCATTCTGAGATTGTCTGTTTGCTTTGCTTATTGTGCTTTTGGCTGTGCAATAGCTTTTTAGTTTGATCAGATCCCAGTAATGTATTTTTGGTGTTGCTTCAATTGCCCAGGTGGACCTCCTCATAAAATATTCTTCTAGGCCAATTTCTTCAAGTGTTTTCCCTGCACTTTCTTCCAGTATTTTTACAGTTTCATGTCTTAAGTTTAAATTTTTTATCCAATGAGAATCAATTTTTGTTAATGGTGAAAGGTGGGGGTCCAGTTTCAGTCTTCTACACGTTGCCAGCCAGTTCACCCAGCACCATTTGTTAAATAGGGAGTCTTTCCCCCACTGAATATTTTGATAGGATTGTTGAAGATCAAATGATGATAAGTAGCTGGATTCATCTCTTGGTTCTCTATTCTGTTCCATAAATCTACCTCTATGTTTTTGTGCCAGTATCATGCTGTTTTGATCATTATAGATTTATACTACAGCCTGAAGTCTGGTAATGTGATACCTCCTGATTTGTTCTTATTTCTGAGTAAGATATTTGCCATTCAAGGTTTTTTCTGATTCCATATAAAATGAAGTGCTATTTTTTTAAGATGTTTAAAGTATGACAATGGTACTTTAATAGGCATTACATTAAATCTGTAGATTGTTTTGGGTAGTATGGACATTTTAACAATTCTTCCCAGTCATGAGCATGGTATGTTTTTCCATTTATTAATATCTTCAGCTATTTCTTTTCTCAGAGTTTCATAGTTCTCCTTATAGAGATCTTTCACATCCTTTGTTAGGTAAATTCCCAGATATTTCATCTACTTTGGCACTATCGTAAAAGGAATAGAGTCCTTGATTGTTTTTTCAGCTTGACTATTATAAAAGCTACTGACTTGTAAGGATTGATTTTGTATCCTGAGATGTTGCTGTATTCCTTGATCACTTCTAACAGTTTTGAAGTTGAGTCCCTGGGATTTTCCAGGTATAGGATCATGTCATCAGTGAAAAGTGAGAGTTTGATCTCCTCTTACCCTGTTTGGATATCCTTAATCGCCTTCTCTTACCTGATTGCGATGGCTAAGAATTCCATTACTATGTTGAATAGCAGTGGAGACAGTGGGCATCCTTGCTTCATTCCTGATCTGAGTGGAAATGTATTCAATTTTACACCACTCAATATGATATTGGCTGTGGGTTTGCTGTAGATGTTCTCTATTAGTTTAAGAAATGTCCCTTCTGTGCCTGTTTTCTTAAGAATTCTGATCATGAAAGGATGGTGGATATTAGCAAAGGCTTTTTCTGCATCAATTGAGAGAATCATATGGTCTTTGTTTTTTCTTTTATTGATGTGATGCATTATATTTATAGAGATTAACAAAATTGATAAACTGTTGGCCAACCTAACCAGAAATAGAAAAGTAAAATCTCTAATATTGTCTATCAGAAATGATAAAGGAGAAATAACAATAGACACTTCAGAAATTAAAAAAATCCTCAATGATTACTACAAAAATCTTTATTCCCAGAAATATGAAAATCTAAAGGAAATGGACCAATACCTGGAAGCACACCACCTTCCTAGACTCAACCAGAATTAGAAATCTTGAATAGACCTATATCAACCACCAAAATAGCATCAACAATATGAAGTCATCATAAAAAGAAAAGTCCAGGACCAGATAGCTTCACATCTAAATTCTATCAAACCTTTCAAGAGGAAATAGTACGTATATTATACAACCTTATTCAAAGCATAGAAAAGGAAGGAATACTTCCCAACACATTCTATAAAGCAAATGTCACCCTGATCCCCAAACCAAGAAAGGATCCAACAAAGAAAGAAAATTATAGACCAATATCATTAATGAATATTGATGCAAAAAATATTAAATAAGATCTTAGCAAACAGAATTCAACAACACATCGAAAAAATTATACACCATGATCAAGTTGGTTTTATTCCAGGGTTACAGGGTTGGTTCAACATATGCTAATCTATAAATATAATACATCACATCAATAAAATAAAACAAAGACCATTACACTTTTTAGATATAAAAGTTAGAAATACTATTTCTTATAGGACCACTATGGGGTGAGTTTCCTATAAATTACAACTGAAAGAATTATCCATCATTAACCTACCACTTAAAGTAAACTAATATTAACAATTTAGCTGCATTTTACCAAATTGTGTATGTATACATACAATTTTATATAGATATATTTTAAGTTCTTTTACTTGAGAATCTGTTTTCTCATTTCAGTAGAAGGTTGGACAATTAAGTCATGAACTTATTCTAGAAAAAGTGTTACATACCTCATTGCTGAATACAATTTATGGTCACCTTTGAGGTATTTCCCTTGGGAAGCTGTGCACTGATGCCAGAGCCTTGTTCACCTTCAGAGCGATTTTGGAACTCTTTTTCTGGAATGGCAACCAGAGTTGTTATCATACAAGGACTGACAATTAAGTTCATGAACTCATCCTTGAAAAAATACTACATGCCTCATTGCAGTACAGTCACCCTCAAAATGCTCTGCTTGGCCATCTGGTGACCATTTTCTTTACCCATTCATCAGTTGATGGACACTTAGATTGATTTCATGTTTTTGTAACTGTGAATTGTGGTGCAATAAACACTTGGGTGCAGGTATCTTTTTAATGTAATGATTTATTTTCCTTGGGTAAATAGCCAGTAATGGTATTGTTAGATCAAATAGTAGGTCTGCTTTCAGTTCTTTGAGGAATCTCAGTACTGTTTTCCATGGTGGTTGTACTATTTTACATTCCCACCAACAGTGTATAAGTATTCCCGCTCACCACATCCACACCAATATTTATTGTTTTGGACTTTGTAATAATGGCCATTCTGACAGGGGTAAAGTGGTATCTCATTGCAGTTTTAATGTACATTTCCCTGATGCTTACTGATGTTGAGTATCTTTTCAAATGTTTTTTGGCCACTAGTCTATGTTCTTTTCAAAGAAAGCTATTCATGTTGGAACTAAATATTAAAAGTTTTACCCATTTTTCTTAGGTTCATTTTTAATTCTTATTGGTTTCTTTGAGTTCTTTGTAAATTCTAGATATTAGTCCTGTGTCAGATGTGTAGTTTGCAAATCTTTTCTTTCATTCTTTAGGTTACCTATTTACTCTGTTTACTATGACCTGTGCTTTGCAGAAACTTTTTCGTTGAAGTCCTATTTATTTATTTTTCTGTTGCTGAATTACTTCTGGGTTTTCATCATAATTTTTTTGCTAGGCTAATTCCAGTTTTTCATACATTTTCTTTTAAAATTGGCTTCAGGTCATGCATTTAAGTCTTTAATCCATCTTGAGTTAATTTGTGTGTATGATGAGAGAGAGAGGGATCCAGATTCATTCTTCGGCATGTGGTGCTCCAATTTTCCCAGCACCATTGATCTGGATAGGCTCTCCTTTCCCCCATGTATGTATATTTTTGTTAGTTTTCTTAAAAATCAGTTGGTTGTAGCTATATCATTTTGTTTTAAGGATCTCTATTCTGTTCTATTGATCTCTGTGTCTACATTTCTACCAGTACCATGCTGGCTTGGTTACTATAGTAACCAGTCACTATTATATTTGTAATATAATTTGAAGTCGAGTAATATAATACCACCAGATTTGTCCTTTTTGTTGGAATTGCTTTGGCTAGTTGGCTCTTTTCTTGTTCCAAATGAAGCACGTCATTACTTTTTCTAGATCTGTGGAATACAGCATTGATATTTTGATTGGAATTGCATTGTATCTGTAAATTACTTTGGGCAGTATGACATTTGAACAATGTTGACTCTCCCAATCCATGAGCATGGAATATTTTTCTATTTTTTTGTGTCATGTGATTTCTTTCCTTAGTGTTTTATGTTTCTCCTTGTAGAGATATTTTCCTTCCCAGGTTAAGCCTATTCCTAGGTATTGTATTTTCTTTGTAGTTACTACGAATGATATTTTCTTGATTTTACTCTTAGTTTGACTGTTAGTACATAGAAGTACTATTGATTCATATACATTGATTTTGTAGCCTAAAACTTGATAGAATTTATTTATTATTCTAAGAGTACTTTGGTGGAGTCTTTAGGGTTTTGTAAATATAAGATTATATCATCAGCAAACAGAGATAGTTAGACCTCCTCTTTTCTGACTTGCATGCCCTTTATTTCTTGTGTTCCTGATTGCTCGGGCTAGAAATTCCAGTACTACATAGAATAGAAGTGTTGAAAGTGTCCTTGTTTTCCAGTTCCAATTCTTAGGTGGAATGTCAGATTATATCTTTTAGTGATGTTGATATCATATACAGAGGTTGATTTGATACTCTACGTTTATTTTGGAATTTGTTTGTGTTCTTCCAGAAACTGACCTTGAGACAAGAATATGATTGCAAATAATTTGAGTAGTAATAAACACTGGCAAAAGATGAAAGAGGTATAGATGAGTGAAGAAAATCAATAAAATGTATGTTACATGAAAGTTAGCACTATAAGTACCTGGAGCTTAATCTCACTAGGGAATTTCTGAAAGATATTGTACAATGTATATCAGTGTCTTCTTAACCCCAGGGGAGAAGAAGTTGGCATATTTATCTACCAATCTCTCATCCATGAATGGTTGAAAATTGCTTGGGGAGCATTACTCTTTGATATATTCAGCTTGCCCTACCTGTAGGCCCACCTTGTTCCTATGTCCAAAAATAGTCCCCAGGCAGAGTTGCAGGTATTCCTCCACAGGCAGACGCTAGTGTATGGAAGTGAGAGCAAAGAGCATGTGCACCACTCACAGCATCTGGTACTCTATCCCACTTCTCAGCCCTTACCAGATTCAGGTTTCAATTATTAAATTCTGATTTTTAGTACTTTATATATCATGCTCCTTTTCAATAGCCTTCATTTCCTCTTCACTATTTCATCTCAGCACAAAAACTTTGTCAAATATCTTCACGCTTAAAAAGAATTTTCTATATCACCTTCCAGTTCCTATGTTATCTACTGTTCATCACTGTTTCATGTGATAAGTTTTTGAAAGAGTTGTTTACAGTTGGAGTTCCTTCTTCCTGACATGGCTTCCCATTCTCTTATTAACGCAATACGGTAGAGTTTCTGTACTTTTTTCCACACTGAAATTGCTCTTATGAAACTCACCAGTAACCTTTAGGATGCCAAAAACAGTGGTCATTTCTTAATGAGTTCATCTTAACCTTTTGGCATAGTTCAGCAAAAGCATGCCTCTTAAACAATTTTTCACTCTCTTGATTTTAGTGCCATGACATTTTCTTACATCATTGATTATTCTTTCTCAGTTAGTGTTGCCTGTGATTGTGCCAAAATTCAATTCACCTATGAAATCCCCCTTACTTAACTCATTTAATCCCCTTGACCTGTAAATGACCTCCAGAACATTATATCCAACTGTTTATTCTACTTGGCACTTCCCTTCCACTCACATAGCTAAGTAGCAATCTTTTTTTTTTTTTTTTTTTGAGACAGAGCCTTAAGCTGTCCCCCTGGGTAGAGTGCCATGGCATTAGAGCTCACAGCAACCTCTAACTCCTGGGCTCAAGCGAGTCTCCTGCCTCCACCTCCCAAGTAGCTGGGACCACAGGTGCCCGCCACAACGCCAGGCTATTTTTTTGGTTGCAGCCGTCATTGTTGTTTGGCGGGTCCGGGCTGGGGATTCGAACCCGCCACCTTAGGTGTACATGGCTGGCGCCTTAGCCGGTTGAGCTATAGGCGCCGAGCCGGGACCTTGATTTTTAAAAAGAAATCCTGGAAGGACCACTTTACTCTCAACTATTAAAATAATTCTGGCTCTCTCAACGCTTCATCTGACCACTCAGTCATGACTTCACACACACGGACACACACATGTCCCGTGAGTTTGATGTCTGCTCTTCAGATGTGCACCTGGGTGGCAAATCCATTCCGTGTTAGCCCTAAGAAGTTGCTTGTTATGTTTTGGGAAATGGTCTTGCATCTCAGTCTGAAGAAATATTAGGGAAGTGTTTGGCAAAACATAAACAATGGGGACATATCAGTAAGCTTTTGAAATGTAACTAAATACCCAAACTCAGTTTAAAACAATAATCATTTAGTCTTTTTTAAAAAACAGTTTTATTGAGATAGAATTGACACATAATAGACTTTATATACTTAAATTATACAACTTGAGGAGTTCTAATGTGTGTATAAACCTGTGAAATCACCACCACAGTTCTGGGCGCCATGGCTCACGCCTATAGTTCCAGCACTCTGGGAGGCCAAGGCGGGGAGATGGCCTGAGCTCACAGGTGCAAGACCAGCCTGAGCCAGAGTAAGACCTCGTCTCTAAAAAATAGCCAGGCGTTGTGGTGGGTGGCCATAGTCCCAGTTTCTTGGGAAGCTGAGGCAAGAGAATCACTTGAACCCAAGAGTTAGAGGTTGCTGTGAGCTATGATGCCATGGCACTCTACCAAGGGTGACAAAGTGAGACTCTGTCTCAAAAAACAAAAAAAGAAAGAAAGAAAGAAAGAAATCACCACCACAATCAAGATACTGAACATATCTGTCACCCCCAAAAGTTTTTCCTGCCCCTCATAAACTCTCCTTTGACATCCATCCATGTTGTGCCTACCAATAGTTGATTCCGTCTATGGCTGAGCTGTGTTACATTTGTATGATTACACCATGACTTATTTTTCCATTTACCTGTTGATGTCAAGAGAACTTGCTTATGGCTGAAGTATAAGTGAACAAGTCTCATTGCACAAGTGCATTTCAAGCCATTCTTCCTATATGACCACAAATATCCAATGGCTAATGCCTATCAGATAACTAAGTATCAACCAGGTAGGGACATTTACTCTGCTCAGAGTGGGAATGGCAAGGCAATAAAGATTTATTGAACAGTGAACCCAAGTAATACCAGGGGAATGTATTGCTCTCCTATGCCTGGATGCTCCCTACCCTAACCGTTCTCACTCTTCTAATAGCTGATTATCTTTAGTGCTTATCTTTTATGCCCATTGAAGTGTCAACAAATAGCTACCAATCCCAGGCCTTTCTGGATACCTAAGATCCAGCACCCCTAAAACTTGGGTTGGTAAACAGAGGAACAGTGTTCACAAACTCCTAGGTGAATATAATTTTCAACCCATCTAGACTTAGACAAAATGTCATTTAGGATGACAGCAAAATAAAAACAGTTTTGGCTTGGTGTCTATAGCTCAGCAGCTAAGGCACCAGCCACATACACTGGAGCTGAGGGTTCGAACCCAGCCTAGGCCTGCTGAACAACAATGACAACTGCAACAAAAAAATAGCCGGGCATTGTGGTGGGCGCCTGTAGTCCCAGCTACTTGGGAGGCTGAGGCAAGAGAATCGCTTAAGCCCAAGAGTTTGAGGTTGCTGTGAGCTGTGATGCCACAGCACTCTACCCAGGGCAATATAGTGAGACTCTATCTCAAAAATAAATAAATAAAATAAAATAAAAACAGTTTTGCATGTGCAAAGACGTGGAAAGTCAATATTACCCCTAGTCAATATTTTTGGAGAAAGTGTTTCAAGGATCTATTCCAGAAAAAAAGAGAAGGGGGTCCAAGCAAGAGAAGACATGGGATTTAAGAATAAGCTACTTGGCTCAGTGCCCGTAGCACAGTGGTTATGACGCTGGCCACATACACTGAGGCTGGCAGGTTCAAACCCAGCCTGGGCCAGCAAAACAACGACAACAACTGCAACAAAAATGTAGCCAGGAGTTGTGGTGGGTGCCGATAGTCCCAGCTACTTGGAAAGCTGAAGCAAGAGAATCACGTAAGCCCAAGAGTTCAAGGTTGCTGTGGTTGCTGTGAGCTATGATGATGCCACTGCACTCTACTGAGGGTAACATAATGAGATTCTGTCTCAAAAAACAAAAAAAAGAATAAGCCACTGAACAATGAAAAACCAAAAGCTTTTCCTCTAACATCAGGAACAAGACAAGGGTGCCTGATCTAACTATTTTTATTCAATACAGTACTGGAAGTCCTAACCAGAAAAAGAAAGAAAAGTCATCCACTTGAGAAAAGAAGTAAAACTTTTTGCAGATGGCATGATATTATAGGTAGAAAATCCACCCCCAAATCTGTTAGAACGAATCAGTGACTTCAGTAAAGTTGCAGGATACAAAATCAACATATGAAAATCAATTGCGTATTTCTCTTTTTTTGAGACAGAGTCATCCACCCAGGCCGGATGGCCCACTAGCTTTTATGTTTATTCCAAGAACCATGTTAGACATTGGCGAGACCCAAAGAAACCAGCCACAGTCCCTGCCTGTGAGGAGCTCCCTGTATAGCAGAGTTAGCAGACCCCAAAACAGATCACTCAGACCTCTACAGAGGTAACAATAAGTCTGCCCTGGGCATTGTGGGACTGTGGAGAGAAGTGTTAGAGACAGGAAGAGACTATTCCATCATCACAGAATCTGGGGTTTTTTTTTTAATTAATTAATTTTTTAGAGATGGGGTCTACTTCCATCACCCAGGCTGGAGCATAGCGGCATAATCATAGCTCACCTCTTAAACTCCTGGGCTCAAGCAATCCTCCTGCCTCAACCTCCTAATCAGCTAGGACTATAGACTTTACCCAGCCAATTTGTTTTCAGTTTTTTAGAAAGAACGTCTTACTGTATTGCCCAGGCTGGTCTCAAACTCCTGGCTTCAAGCAATCCTCCTGCCTTAGCCTCTTGAGTTGCTGAGATTATAGGCATAAACCCCCATGCCTGGCCACACAGCCTATTTTCAGATTCTACTAGCATTTTTGAGTATAAGTGCTCGAAACTGTATTTTCTACCATTTATGCCCATGGGGTGTTAGGGGCCAACACCTGTTATTACAGGAAGTGGAGCTTGTATTATCTAACACTGGAATGGGTGGATCATGATGTCAGCTTTCGTCTGGCAGGACCAGAGCATTGACCGTCTGGAAAAGCAAGACACTAGGATGCCCTTGAACCTGGGCAAAAGGGGGCCCTATGCTTTAGAGAGCCCCAAATCAACTATCCTCAAAACATCCTTTATACCCAATCCATGTTGCAGATGTTCCACCTTCTAGATCTGACTAATCGGTTCCCTGTCATGAATTTAGGGAATCCTTTTGTCTCCTGTCTCTCCCGTGTGTAACATACTAGCCTTAATAACTCAGGTAAAATAAGCAGCAAAAACAAACAAACAAACAAAAATCAGTTAGGGTAGAGAAGATGAGAATGGTTGATGTACAGTTTCACTTAATGGGAGTTTCCAGAACATTTCACCAAATAACTGCAGACATCACACTCTTTTCAAGCACCTCCGAAACATTCGTGAAAAATTGACCACTTATGTTTCCAAAAAGCAATCTTACGTTGATGTCAAAAGATCAGATTGAACAAGTAACATTTTTCTGATTACTATGTTCTTCAAGAAGAAATCAATAACAAAAAAGTATAGAAATTTGAAAGTACTCTTTAAATAATGTCCTGGGTTAAAAAAAAAAAAAAAAAAAGAAGAAGTGTCATAGGCTTTAGAATATGCTTAGAAGTGACCAATGATGAAAATTCCACATACTGGAACATAGGAGAGATTAATATGGGAGGAAAACACTGAAAATCAATAAGCCAAACATTTAACACAAGGTGTTCGCAAGAGAACAGCTGAATAAACCCTAAGAATGTCGGGAAAAGGAAATATTAAAGATAAGAGCAGCAATAAATGAAATAGAAAACAGCCATAAAATACATGTGACTAACAAAGCCAAATTAGGTTTTTTGAAAAAGCTAATAAAACTGGAGACCTCGGGCAAGACTAATTAGGAACAGAGAGAACCTGTAAAGTAGAGTAGGAATTTAAAGGAACATGACTTCAGATGAAAAATAATTGAAAGTATTAGAATAGGATGTTTTTTTTATTAATGCAAACATGGGGTACAGTGTAGTGTTTTCATATACATTTAGAATAGGATGTTATGAGCCACTTTATCTCAAGAATTTTGAAAATTTAAATCAAATGCACAAAATTTATATAAGTAATAAAATGTGGTTCCAGAAGAAAATTTAAAATGCAAATATTGTTTTAACCATTTACAAATTGAATTTGTAGGCTCGGCGCCTGTAGCTCAACCGGCTAGGGCGCCAGCCACGTACACCTAAGGTGGCGGGTTCGAATCCCCAGCCCAGACCCGCCAAACAACAGTGACGGCTACAACCAAAAAAAATAGCCGGGCGTTGTGGTGGGCGCCTGTGGTCCCAGCTACTAGGGAGGCAGAGGCAAGAGACTCGCTTGAGACCAGGAGTTGGAGGTTGCTGTGAGCTGTAAAGGCACGACACTCTACCCAGGGGGACAGCTTGAGGCTCTGTCTCAAAAAAAAAAAACAAATTGAATTTGTAGGGGCCAGGTGCGGTGGCTCACTACGGTAATCCTAGCATTCTGGGAGGCCAAGGTGAGTGGATTGACTGAGCTCAGGAGTTCGAGACCCTTCTGAGGAAGAGTGAGATCCCGTGTCTAAAAAAACGAAAAAAAAATCTGGGCATTGTGGTGGGCTCCTATAGTTCCAGCTACTTGGGAGGCTAAGGCAAGAGGATTGCTTGAACCCAGGAGTTTGAGGTTGCTGTGAGTTATGACAACAAAGCACTCAACTGCAGGTGACAAAGTGAGACTCTGTCTCAAAAAAAAAAAATAAAATAAATATATATATATAATTGAACTCATGATCATAAATCTTCATATCAAAGAAATACCAGGACCAGAATTATTTTTTTAGACAAGAAAGTTCTATCAAATTTCTAAGGCGTGAATATTTTAAAATACAAACTCTTCTAGAGAGTAGAAAAAATACCAATACTCCCTAATCATTTTTACGAAGTTGGCTTAGTGTTGCTTGGTATCCAAACCAGGGGCTGTTTGAGAAAAGAAAATACAGACTAATTTTTTTCCGTAATATCAGTAAATTGAAACCACCAATAATATTCACGACCAAATTGGATTAGAGTACACTAGAATACATTAGACTATCAAGTAATGCAATTCATTGCATTAATAGATAAAAGCAGAAAAACCATATAATCATGTCAATAAATGCAGAAAACTTATAAAATTCAACCTCCATGTATGATTAAAAAAAATTCTAAGCAAACTAATAAAGAAACTCTCTTAAACTAATAAAGAATATCTTTTTAAAACCCCTACACTGAGGCGCCAGCCACGTACACCTAAGGTGGCGGGTTCGAATCCCCAGCCCGGATCCGCCAAAACAATGACGGCTGCAACCAAAAAATAGCCGGGCGTTGTGGCGGGCGCCTGTGGTCCCAGCTACTTGGGAGGCTGAGGCAAGAGACTCGCTTGAGCCCAGGAGTTGGAGGTTGCTGTGAGCTGTAATGCCACGG
>CAUYTI010086770.1:0-10934 GCA_963575145.1 Galago senegalensis
TTCTCTCTTAAAAGACTGCAAATAAATGTAAAGATGCTAGTTGTTTCTGGATTGTAGTATATGGATATCTTATCTTATTTTTTGTATTTTTCTGTATTTTTAAAATTTCTCAAAATTAATAAGAATGGGGAAGAGGATGGGAACACTGTATCTGTAGAAATCATGTTATAATGGATTCATTCCCAGTCAAATCCTAAACTTTTTATGGAAAATATTTCTTTTTTTTTTTTTTTTTTTTTTTTTTTAAAGAGCCTAAATGTATCCCCCTGGGTTGGGTGCCATGGCATCACAGCTCACAGCAACCTCCAACTCCTGGGCTCAAGCGAGTCTCCTGCCTCAGCCTCCCAAGTAGCTGGGACTACAGGCACCCACCACAACACCCGGCCATTTTTTCGGTTGCAGCCATCATTGTTGTTTGGCGGGCCCAGGCTGGGGATTCGAACCTGCCACCTTAGGTGTATGTGGCTGGTGCCTTAGCTGCTTGAGCCACAGGCGCTGAGCCTATGGAAAATATTTCTAAAATTTTATCAACAATATATGGATGGACTTGCCCTCTGTGTAATATGAAATTATCTATTTTAGGCTCGGCGCCTGTGGCTAAAGTGGCTAAGGCGCCAGCCACATACACCTAAGGTGGTGGGTTCGAATCCAGCCCAGACCCACCAAACAACAATGATGGCTGCAACTGAAAAAAAAAATAGCCAAGCGTTGTGGCGGCGCCTGTGGCCCCAGCAACTTGGGAGGTGGAGGCAGACTTGCTTGAGCCCAGGAGTTGGTGGTTGCTGTGAGCTGTTATGCCACAGAACTCTACCCTGGGGGACAGCTTTAGGTTCTGTCTCAAAAAAAAAAAAAAAAAAGAAAGAAAGAAAAGAAAAAGGAGACATTGCAGAACAGTGGGGGAAAGGATTGTTTTGCTAGCAAAAATCATCCAAAGCTTAGCAATGCTACAAAGAGAAGGCAATAGTCCCAGCCAAGGATTAAATCCCAGGACAATATACTTTTATTTTCAGCTTAGATTCCAGTTCACATCACCCACATCAGTCTAACATGTGCTATAAATGGATGTCATCACAACTTCTGGGTGCAGGACACTACTACACCCAGTGTTGATGTCCCCCAACCTGCTTCCAGCCCCAAGCCCCAGAGCTACCTACCCATGCTACCCAGCATAGGAGGATACTTCATCCCCCTGGCCTCACAGTCACCAAAAAACTTTATCTTTCTATTATTGATTAAAGGTTAAAACTCTGGGAAGTCACATGTTAATCTATAGATTTTTAACTGGTAATGATGCAAAGGATTTCTCTTTTGAGAAAGAGAGTAGGGAAGGTTATAATAGTAGGGAAGGTTATAATAGTGTTATTGTCCTATAGGACATTAACCAGTTTTATATCCAACCTAACAATCTTATTCTAACATTCTTTTTTCAAATGCCTTATAAATACCCATGATATTTAATTTTACAAATCAACTAGACTGGATCACAGGGTGACCAACCAAAAGTGTTGTTGGTCAAACATTATTCTGGATGTGTTTGGGAAGATGTTTTTGGGTGAGATTAACATGTGAATTACTAGATCCAGGAAGATGGATTACCCTCTGCAAGTGGATGGGTCTCATCCAATCAGTTGAAGGCACAAATAGAACAAAAAGGTAAGAAGGAATGTCTCTCCGTCTGTCTTTGAGTAAGGATATTGGTCTTTTTTACTTGCCTTTGGGCTTGAATTGAAACATTACTCTTCCTGGATCTTGAGCCTGCTGGCCTGCTGGCTTCCAGACTAGAACTACATCATTGGCTCTTCTGGGTGTCCATATTGCTGCTGCAGATCTGGGGACTTTCAGCTTCATAATCGCATAAGCCAATTCCCTTATTCATTCTTTCTTTCTCTCCTTTATACATATATATAGAGAGAGGATATATAGAGAGAGAGATCCTGTGTGTTAGTTCTTTATACATATATATAGAGTGTGTGTATATAGAGAGATCCTGTGTGTTCTGTTTCTCTGGGAATTCTAACACAATATCTTATTTCCTCAAATGCTCTTTGAACATACTGTACCATCCTGCTTGTTTCCTCGTTAGTGAATTATTATAAATAAATCTTTGACATGTATTCATTCTATATTCTTTTTTTTTTCCAGACAGAGTCTCAAGCTGTTGCCCTGGCTAGAGTACCGTGGCATCACAGCTCACAACAACCTCAAACTCTTGGGATCACCCAATTCTCTTGCCTTAGCCTCCCAAGTAGCTGGGACTACAGGCACGTACCATAATGCCCAGCTATTTTGTGGATGTTGTTGCAGCTGTCATTGTTGTTTTAACTGGCCTAGACCAGGTTCGAACCCGCCAGCCTCGGTGTATATGGCCAGCGCCCTACCCACTGAGCTACGGACACGGCCCTCATTCCATATTCTTCTTTTTTTGAGACAGAGCCTCAAGCTGTCCCCATGGGTAGAGTGCCGTGGCATTACTGCTCACAGCAACCTCCAACTCCTGGGCTCTCGCGAGTCTCCTGCCTCCGCCTCCCAAGTAGCTGGGACCACAGGCGCCCGCCACAATGCCTGGCTATTTTTTGGTTGCAGCCGTCATTGTTGTTTGGCGGGTCCGGGCTGGGGATTCGAAACTGCCACCTTAGGTGTACGTGGCTGGCGCCTTAGCCGGTTGAGCTATAGGCGCCGAGCCGGCATTAATCCTTTCAAAAACAACATATACAGCTAGATAATGAAGGAGTAGCATTTTCAAAAAACGTAAGAAAAGAAAGTGTAAACAACATGTAAAATCTAGCCAAATTGTCCTTCACATATAGAGAAACTTTTGAATAGGGCTCAGAGAATACTGTCCACACAAGCTCTTCCTGAGCAAGATGCAAATAAAAATGTGAAAATATGAGAAAGAGAAAGAAGAACATAGTGTAAACAACAAGTGAGAGTTAAAGGCCATTATTAAAAACAAAGGATTGCTCTGGACTGGACACGGTGGCTCATACCTGTAATCCTAGCACTTCTGGAGGCCAAGGTGAGTAGATCCCCTAAGATCAGCTCCGTCTGTACTAAAAATAGAAAAACTAGCCAGGTGTTGTGGCAGCTCCTGTAGCTTTAGTTACTTGGGAGACTAAAGCAACAGGATTGCTCAAACTCAGGAGTTTGAGGTTGCTGTGAGGTAGGCACTCTACCTAAGGCAACAGAATAAGACTATCTCAAAAAACAAAGAAACAAATAAACGAACAAAACAAAAAAGCTCCTTAAAAACCCAATAGGTAAGAGGCTAAGTAAGAAAACACAAATTGAAAGGCAAGTACAGGATATTATAAAAGGCTTACATAAAAAGGTAAAAATTAGGCTTGGCCCCTGTAGCTCTCAGCGGTTAGGGCGCTGGCCATATACACCCGGGTTGGTGGGTTTGAGCCTGGCCAGGGCCTGCTAAGAAAAACAACAACAACAACAAATAGCCAGGCATTGTGGTGGGAGCCTATAGTCCCAGCTACTTGGGAGGCTGAGGCAAGAGAATTGCTTAAGCCCAAGAGTTGAAGGTTGCTGTGAGCTGTGATGCCATAGCACTCTACTGAGGGTGACATAGTGAAAAACAAAGGTAAAAACTAGAAAAAAAATACCATCATTCCTAAATAACAAAATATATTTTATAAATAATGAAAATACAGAAATTAAAAATACTCTCAGCAAATACAGCATAATATACTTAGTATCTATAATATAATGTATCTCTTGAAAAGAAGCCTATCAAATTTACCAATACATACTAATGGACTTAATTTTATCTGTTTAAAAAATATTAAATTTGATTCATGAAGCAAGATCCACCTATATGTTGTATATAAGAGACATAAAGGGCTTGGTGCCCATATTTCAATGGTTAGAGCACTGGCCACATACACCTGGGCTGGCAGGTTTGAACCGGGCCCAGACAACGTCAACTGCAACAGTGAAAAATAGCTCGGTGTTGTGGCATGTGCCTGTAGTCCCAGCTACTTGGGAGGCTGAGGCAAGAAAATAGCTTAAGCCCAAGAGTTTAAGGTTGCTGTGAGCTGTGATGCTATAGCACTCAACCAAGGGCAACATAATGAGGCTCTGTCTCAAAAAAAAAAAGACATAAAGAAAAAAATGATTCAGAAAAGCTAAAAATAAAGAAATGGATCAAAGGCATACCAAGCAAATTGAAACAGTAATAAAGTATGGGTACTGATACAGATGTCACAAATAAGATTCAAACCAGAAAGAAGGAAATATGGTGAAAGAAAAAAAATTTTTTTTGAGACAGAGTTTTACCAAGTTGCCCTCGGTAGAGTGCTGTGACATCACAGTTCACAGCATCCTTAAACTCTTGGGCTTAAGTGATTTTCTTGCCTCAGCCTCCCCAGTAACTGGGACTACAGGTGCCTGCCACAATGCCCAGCTATTTTTTGGTTGCAGTTGTCATAGTTGTTTAGCAGGCCCGGGCCGGGCTGGAACCTACCACCTTTGGTGTATGTGGCTGGCGCCCTACTCACTGAGCTACAGGGGCCAAGCCAGAGAGAAAATATTTTTAATGTTAAAAGTCTCAATTGACAAAGAAGAATCATTACTGTGCACCAAACAGCATAGCCTTTATAAAGTAAAACCTCTGTTGCCTACCCAAGGGACTGTAAAAAACTGGTCAATGTAGGAGGTGGTCAACTTAGGAGCTAGGCCTGCTGTACTGATACGTACATGTGGCGCCTGGCCAGCCTATGTAAATAATATCAACTTAAGGAGGTGGTCAATTATGGACATTTTACTGTATATGAAATTTTAGAAGATATAAATTAAAATATACTACTAATATAAGATAAACATGCCACTTAGTATAAGACAGGAAAAAAAGCAAAGATACAAAAGACCTAATAACATAATGAGATAGATTTTATGAATATATTTATCTAGCTTTATAACCAATTTTAGCATACATATCGTTATCAAGCACATACAGAAAATTCATAAAAAATCAATATTACATCACAAAAAAATCTTCATTAAGTTCCATAAATAGAACTATTACAATAACACTGTCTCAGTACAAGGTACTAAAACCAAAGATTACTAATCAGAATTAAATCCAACTATAACAGGACTTTTTCTCTGAAAAACTCTTTCATTAAACAACTGTTGGGTAGAAGGTGAAATACAAACAAAATTAAAGAATTCATTAAAAAAAGTAATCATAGTAGGATTGGCACCCGTAGCTCAGTGGGCAGGGCACCAGTGTACACCAGGGCTGGCGGTTCAAATCCAGCCCAGACCTGCCAAACAATAAGGACAACTACAATCAAAAAATGGCTGGGTGTTGTGGCAGGCACCTTTAATCCCAGCTACTTGGGAGGCTGAGGCAAGAGAATTGCTTAAGCCCAAGAGTCAGAGGTTGGGGTGAGCTGTGGGCAATATGGTGAGACCCTGTCTCAAAAAAAAAAAAAAAAGTAGTCATAGTAAAAATGCTATTTTTCTGAATCTGTGGGACGTAACTAAAATGATGAATCAGAGGAAAATTATCTTTTATCAAAATAAGAGTAAAAATAAATGAATAAAATTCCTAGCTAAAAAGGCAAAAAAAAAAAAAGAACAAAGTAAATGAACAGAAGCACAAGAAAAGAAATAAATGCAAAATAATGAAGTAGAGAATATAAAAATTATATATAAGTCATCTTTTAGAACTGCTTGAGCTGATATAGTCTCACTTTGTTTCCCTCAGTGCAGTGCCATGGCCTCACAGCTCACAGCAACCTCCAGCTCTTGGGCTTAGGCGATTCTCTTGCCTCTGCCTCCTGAGTAGCTAGGACTACACGTGCCTGCCACAACACCTGGCTACTTTTTTTGTGGCAGTCTGGCTGGGGCTAGGTTTGAACCCGCCACCTGTGGTAAATGAGGCTGGTGCCCTACTCACTGAACCACAGGTGCTGCCTCAAGTAGAAGAAAATTTTGAGACTACTTTGTAGACTTCTGATAAATTTGAAAGCGTACATGAAATGTATCATTTCCTAGGGAAACAAAGCTTAACAAGATTGCCGTCATTAGTGATAGATTGTTTAAACAGACTTGAATCCATAGTGGAAAAAAGAAAATGTGATCTAGGAAATCTCTCCCTGACTCCCCTCCCCACCAAAAGCATCAGCTCATATGATTTTTCTGGGAATTCTAGAAACCTTTCTAGAGCAGTCTAACTGATCTGCATATTGTCCCAAAGCAGTAAAAATGAAGGAGAATTTCCTAAATCTTTTACTAAAGCAACCATAACACTGACAGCTAAAACCTGATAAAAAGTCAATATAAAAAATAAAAATACAGGCTGCTATCATTCTGTGCTTCCCGACCTACATCCTCTTAAGTGACTCTGATGCTTGTGTGAATATGATAAGAGTGATGTATAGTTGAACCTAAGAAGACTCTTGGTGGGCATCAGACTGCTCAGCAGACAGGCATTGTTATTTAGAAAAAATAACTGAATAAAGCCAATGGAAATATAAATTTGTGTTTTAGCACATGTACGCTACTATATTACTTGATCTTTGTGATACTGACTTATATAAAATTATAATTTTTTGCTGATTAATCTATCTTATAAAAATAAATTCAATATTTACCAAATGCCAATCATATGCCAAGAAAAAACAATAGGTTCTCAAAACTCTGAAAATCAGACTTCATAATCAAATGCAGAAGTTGGCAAATGTTTACTCTGAAAGGTCACATAACAAATATTTTAGGTCATGAAGGCCATACAATCTTTTGTGTAACTACACAACTCTGCTGTGGTAGGTGGACATCAGCCACAAATATTAACACATAAGTGAATGAGTATGGCTATGGGTCAATAAAACTTTATATATGGACACTGAAAATTGAATTTCAGATAATTTTCATGTTACAAAATATTGTTTCTTTTCAATAATTTTAAAATATAAAACCCATTCTTAGTTCAAAAGATTTATACAAATGGCAATGGATCAAATTTGGCCTATAGGCTGTAGTTTACCAACTCTTGATCTAATGGAAATCAGGGACCCTATCCATATTGACAAACAGGTACAAGTATGCAAAAACTCTACATTAACCTTTAAACTCATTCTAATTAGACTTTCAAAGGGAGTCAATGCTCCAATGATCTAAACTCACCACTCAAAGACAGCTTTAACAAGAATGTGTCTCCCACATACAGTGACTTTTTACATATTTTCTGCCCTTTCTCTTTTGAAGAAACTTCGGGTTAAGGAGTCTTGATTTCTAAATTATTTAAAGAGTCTTCTAACTGGTCTGTTTCCTACCAACTATCCCATATGATGTGCTTGTATCAGTCTTCCTCATACAAAGTATAAATATCTTAGCCAAAAAACCTCTATTTACTGCCCACTGTTTTTTAAAAAAATCAATTTTTTTTTGTTCTTACTGCTTTAAAAAATTTAGCAAAAAGGGCAAAAACTGGGGCTGGACAAAGTGACTCATGCCTGTAATCCTAGCAGTCTAGGAGGCGGAGGCCAGGGGATCTCTTGAGCTCAAGAGTTCAAGACCAGCCTGAGCAAAATGAAGACCCTGTTCTCTACTAAAAATAGAAAACGCTTTGAAGTGCAGTAGAGTACACCGGTAGCTGGGGCTAGAGGATAGTTTGAGCCCAGGGGTCTGAGATTACAGAGAGCTCTGATGATGCCACTGCACTCCAGCCTAGGCAACAGAACAAGATTGTCTCAAATAAAAAAATAAAAAACAAAAAAAGAAATGAAAAAATGTTTCTGTGCCCAGAACGCCTTTTGGCATTTATTAATCACTTGTGAATTAAAAATTCCTATATCATTAAAAAGAAATAAAAAATCCTATATCGAACATTCATTTAATGAAGTTGGCAAAAACATAATGAGAGAAATAGAAAAAAAAATTTTACATAAAATGTTACATACCCCAAAGAAGAATGTTACTTACTTTTACTAATATATCTTTTACAACTTGATTGCTATCATTATGAACGCTGATATAACTGGAAAACGTCTCTCCCAAAAATATATTCCTGTGAAATAAAATAAGTTTTTAGGTAGAAATCATTCAGATTTCATCATAAATATCCATTAAATATTCTGTTTGAGAATCACTAAGAACTTTAAATGGAAAAAAGTTTACTAAAAGATAGAGATTAGGTGAAATGCTGCGTTAACATTCTGTTGTTAACATTAGGCTGCTCATTCATTACCTAGGACTATGGTAAAATACAAATGTAAAACACTAGGTTGCTCATTCATTAATAGTTTACCATTGTACTAGGTAATGAATGAGCAGCCTGGTGTTAACATGGTAGGGCACAGTGGCTGTAATCCTAGCTCTCTGGGAGGTAGAGGCAGGCAAATTGCCTGAGCTCAGGAGTTAGAGACTAGCCTGAGCAAGAGCAAGACCCTGTCTCTAAATAAATAACCAGGTGTTGTGGTGGGCGCCTGTCATCTCAGCTACCCAGGAGGCTTGAGCCGAAGAGTTTGAGGTTGCTGTGAGCTATGACGCCATAGCACTCTACCCAGAGTGACAGAGTAAGACTTTGTCTCAATTAAAATAAAAATGACAAATGTAGTTTATAAAACACAGTACATCTTGGCCTCAACTACTGCACAAAATGCCCATCTCTAGAAATAACAGTCACTAAAATTAGATCCATGCTAAGAGTCTTTAGATCTGAATCTGAATAGATTAAAACAAGTCTCCAGTTTTGAAGTAACTTATGCCCTGTACATTACTGATCTTAGAGTATTTTTTACCAATTTATTTTATATCCTAAAGGATTCTCATAAATGTCACTTTATATATTTTTCATACTTTTTTTTCCTTTTGAGACAGAGTCTCATTTTGTTACTCTCAGTATAATGCTGGGTTACAACTCACAGCAACCTCAACATCTTGGGCTCAAACGATTCTCTTGCCTCAGCCTCCTAAGTAGTTGGGATTACAGGTGCCTGCCACAATGCCCAGTTATTTCTTTGTTGTTGTTGCTGAAGTTGCCATTGTTTTAGCTGGCCTGGGATGGGTTCAAACCCGCCACCCTTGGTATATGTGGCCAGTGCCCTACCCAGTGAGCCATAGGTGCCACCACTTTTCATACTTTTTTTTTTGGTAGAGACAGAGTCTCACTTTATTGCCCTCAGTAGAGTGTCATGATGTCACACAGTTCATAGCAACCTCCAACTCCTGGGCTTAGGCAATTCTCTTGCCTCAGCCTCCTGAGTAGCTGGGACTACAGGTGCCCACCACCCTTGGTATATGAGGCCGGCGCCCTACTCACTGAGCCATAGGTGGCAACCCTCTTTTCATACTCTTTTTTTTTTTTTTGCAGTTTTTGGTTGGGGCTGGGTTTGATCCTACCACCTCTGACATATGTAGCCGGTGCCCTACTCCTTTGAGAAACAGGCACTGCCCACTTTTCATACTTTTTATATATTTTCAATTGTTCCAAGATACCAGTTAATGTCTTTGCATTCTATAAATTTTTTTTTTAAAAAACCTAAAAAAATTCCTTTTGTCTCAAATTCTCTCAGCTGCAAACTGAGAGTAGATCACAAATTTAAAGGTGAAACTAGAGGCTTCTAACTAGAATAAGGGAATAACTAAGGATAAGAGAAGAGAGAAAAAACCAAAAAGAATAAGAGAAGAAATAAAAAAGTGAGAGTTGTCAATTAACGCAAGTCTGATAACTCAAGTTGGAAGAGGGCTATATATAAGGCCAAATAATTAAAAACTGCACCTGAAAAAGACATTTAGGTCAAATTAGTTAAAAGGAACACATTGCCATTGAAAAATATAAGATCTTAAGAAGAAAGTTAAAATCCCATCATCCTAGAAATCACTATTAACATTATAGTTCAGTATGTTATATTTTTAAATAAAAGGTAAAATCACATAATATGATTTTATAACTTTTTTTGCCACTCAAATCAATTATAAACATTTTCCCATTCTATAGTTATTTTTTGAAAACATGATTCATAATCATGAATGTTTTATGAAAACATGATTCATAATCATGAATGTATTGCTTTAATGTATTGTATTTTTCTTTTTTTAATTATATCATAGCTGTATACATTAATGCAATCATGGGGTACAATATGCTGGTTTTATATACAATTTGAAATATTTTCATCAAACTGGTTAACATAGCCTTCATGGCATTTTCTTAGTCATTATGTTAAGACATTTATATTCTACACCTAGTAAATTTCACATGTACCCTTCTAAGACGCACCATAGGTGTGGTCCCACCAATTACTCTCCCTCCACCCATCCTCCCCCCTCCCCCCTTCTTCTTGGGCTATAATTGGGTTATAGCTTTCATAAGAAAGCTATAAATTGGTTTCATAGTAAGGCTGAGTACATTGGATACTTTTTCTTCCATTCTTGAGATACTTTGCTAAAAAGATTATGTTCCAGCTCCATCCATGTAAACATGTAAGAGGTAAAGTCTCCATCTCCATCTTTCTTTAAGGCTGGATAATATTCCATGGTGTACATACACCAGTATTTATTGACCCATTCATGGGTCGATGGGCACTTGTGCTTCTTCCATGACTTAGCAATTATGAATTGGACTGCAGTAAACATTCTGGTATACATCTTGGTATGCAGTAAACATCTTTGTTATAATGTGATTTTTGGTCTTCTGGATATATACCTAGCAGAGGAATTGTAGGATCAAATGGCAGGTCTATTCTTCGTTCTCTAAGTGTTCTCCAAACATCTTTCCCAAAGGTATGTATTAGTTTGCATTCCCACCAGCAATGTGAAAGTGCTCCCATTTCTCCACATCTACACCAACATCTCTGGTTTTGGGATTTTGTGATGTGGGCTAATCTTACTGGAGTTAGATGATATCTCAAAGTAGTTTTGATTTGCATTTCTCTGATGATTAAGGATGATGAGCATTTTTTTCATGTCTGTAGGCT
>CAUYTI010086771.1:0-14093 GCA_963575145.1 Galago senegalensis
TATCATCTAACTCCAGTGAGATTAGCCCATATCACAAAATCCCAAAACCAGAGATGCTGGCGTGGATGTGGAGAAAAGGGAACACTCCTACACTGCTGGTGGGAATGTAAACTAATATGTTCCTTTTGGAAAGACATCTGGAAAACAGAGAACTAAAAATAGATCTGCTGTTTGACCCTGCAATTCCTTTATTAGGTATATTCCCAGATGACCAAAAATCACATTACAGCAAAGATATTTGTATCAGAATGTTTATTGCAGCCCAATTCATAATTGGCAGGTCATGGAAGAAGCCCAAGTGCCCATCGATCCACGAATGGATCAACAAATTGTGGTATATGTACACCATGGAATATTATGCAGCCATAAAGAAAGATGGAGACTTTATGTCCTTCATGTTCACATGGATGGAGCTGGAAAATGTTCTTCTTAGCAAAGTATCACAAGAATGGAAGAAAATATATCCAATGTACACACCCCTATTCTGAAACTAATTTATACCTTTTATATGAAAGCTATAACCTAATAACAGCCTAAGAATACAGGGAGGAGGATTGGAGGGATCACTTCTGAGGTTTATCTTACACGGGTACAAGTGAATCTTTCTAAGAGTAGAATGTGAATGTTTTAAAATAATAACTAAGAAAATGACAGGAAGGCTATGGTAACCAGTTTGATGGAAGTGTTTCGGATTGTGTGTGAAAACCCCACACTGTACCCCAGAAGTGCATTAATGTACATAGTTACCATTCAATTAAAAAAAAAATTAGTAAGAATACTTAGACCAAGGTGAAAAAAAAAAGAATGGAATGTCATCTTTCATATCCTTACAGTAAGAAAATTTTTAAAAAATTAAAAATTAATGTTTTTTTTCAGTTCCCATCTGAGAACTGAAGTCCCAAGGCAAACTACCATCCTAAAATCTGGAGAGACAGGGAAATCCAGTTGAGATTTTATCAGAACAGAGGTCACTGAGGTCATACTTATCACTCTGCAGGACAAATGCTTATCAGATCTTTATCTAAGCTGGAGGAAGAACCTCCTCCACTCCCGCCCTCTCCAGCATTCCTGCCTTACCAAAGGCTGGAGACAGGGAGCCACCCCTTTGTAAAGTCACATCTGGACTTATGAAAGTCACGGTCCAGACATGAGCCAACTAAAACACTAACATTATTTTAAGGAATAAAAAATAATTTTAGTCATATTAAAAAGCCAAACCAGGGAGGAAGAGCTCATGGCACTGCCAGATCCTGACTCGGCCGACAGAGCTCTTCCTCTGCAGGAGCCTGGGGCCCCAGGTGCCAAGGCGTCTCTCAAAACCCACCAAGATTTTTCCGTTCTGCACCAAATTCTGTGCTTGGCTGCTTCTCAAAAAGAGTCACTGATGTGAACTAAAAGTGAGGTGTGGTGCCTTTCACAGGGTTCTCTGAGTCTCAAGTGAGTTAACAGATTTCTCCTTCCCCGCAGCCTTACGTTAGTGAAGTTTCCCTTCCCATCGTTATACCGGAACTGAAAACGAAGGGCGCCTGAGCTGGACTTAAATCTGGACCATCCACAGGGCTGCCATTGGCATTTTCTGAAAGAATCCATCGGAGATTATAAGAAACGAAGAACAGAGAAGCTGCACAGCCCCAATATCAGAGCGTTGGGAGGTCTTGTTCTCTCCCTCTGTCCAAGCTCAAATTCAGACCTCCACCCTCAGCACATGTCACAAGCTGCTGTGTTGGGGAAGCTCTCAGTTTCTCAGAAAGTTGTCTTCATACAGGACAGGCTCAGCTCCGTGTTCCACCACCCTGAGAGGCCTGGTCCCAAAGACTGAAGCAAACTTGTGATTCAGTCAGACCTCTCTCCCTGTGTGTCTGGTCTAGTGAAAGTCGGTCGATGGCTGTGCACTCAGGACACTTGAATTTCTTTCATGCAGTTACCTTGATGACAGCTTGCCCTGTGACATGAGCCATGAGGAAATTCCTGGCACTATCTTCACAGTTCCTCCAAGCATCCACCTGGTCCTTGATATCCCCAGGCTTTTTGTAAGTATATAGGTAAATAAAATACCTGTGATTGAAAAGCTGCTCCCATCCGCACCGTGGAAGCCTCATTAGTCCACTCAGACTCACTTCCACTTACTCACCTCATGGCCCCAGAGATGCAGCCGACCTGGGCAACCCACCAGACCTCCTAATCAAATCGAGCTCCTCAGAGGGTGGCATAAGGACCTCATCCCCCATAGGCAGGAAAGCCCCTGTCTCAGACTATCATAAGGAAAAACCCACTACTCAGCCTGTTTTCAGCAGTCCTCACAACTTTTAATGGAACCCGGATTTGGGGCCAGAGAGAATCTTCTGGAGGGTTTTTATTCTGATTATTCCAGACCACTAGCAGCTTGGATAGACTGGGCACGGTGGACACTTGAGTGAAAGGGCTGGCAACCCACTCACAGGTGAAGAGAATGGCAGTGAGACTGAGCCTGGGAAGCGGGTGTCGGGGGGTGGGGATAGGGGAGACTGGGTTGCTCATCTGCCCCATTCCACACGAGGGGTTCACTCCATCCTTCCTAGGAGATGGCAGTGTGTGGGCAGACCCGGTCATTGATGACCTGCAGGGCAGCCAGGGCAGTGGCTTTGATTGACTGGAGTAAGCTTCCTGACCCCACCAGGCCTGTCATCTCTGCGTTTCTTCAATCTGTCTCTGGGGCTGCTCTGTAAAATACTGCAGACACATGACATCTTTTCTTCTGCTACAACCGCAGAGGCATGTGCAGTGACACAGGGACTGGGCCAGTTCACAGGACATCACTCAGAGCCGCCTGGCCCAGACACTCCAGGGACCGCACGAAGGTAGCTCCGTGCAGCCCCCGGAGGGAATGGAGGCCAGGGGCTCCTGGCAGCCTGTGGGGCAGCAAGGACGCCCTCTGAGAGGTTGGCTGTCTGTGTTGGCCTGGAGGTCTTCCAGGTCCCCTCTGTACTCAGGACGGAGACACATCCAAGAGGACAGGAGGCAGGGTCACCAAGGACTAGCCCTTTCTCAGGAAGACCCACCGCAGCTGACCAGGGACATCCAGGGCCTGGTCTGGGGACATCCAGGGCTGTGTTGAAATCTCGGGGACCTCCAGGCTACATGTTTTCAGCAGGAGATTTGTGCCTCGACGCCACATGGAGAGCGGGCAATGCCCGCTGTCTCCTCCCTGCGGAGGCGTTCTGGTGGAGCAGGTGGAGGGACGCAGCAGACAGACCGGCGGGTCGGGGTGGTCAGCCCAGCAGTCACTGCCTGGGACGCCATGAGTGGGTGGTGATGCTCCTGGGAGAGGGTGTCACTGCCTGGGATGCCACAGTCATCCATATGCTTTATCAGATAATAGCTAGACACCTTTATTTTGCTCTTTGGATGGGAGCCACAGATCAAAACCCGTTAGCGTTCTGCCACTGAGATCCCCCCGACGCTGCCTGGGACGGGGCTCCCGGCTGCAGCCTGACCTGACGCATGCCCCGGACCTGTGCTTCTCTGCGCTCTGGTCACTCAGGGACTCAGTGGATGGGGCTGGAACAGAAGCATGCCGGTGGCAGTGAGGCCCACAAGGGCAATGAACATGGTGATGTGTGGATTCGGCGTTTGGTCTTCGTTCCTGGGGGGAGGGGAGCCTCTCCCTCCTACTCCTCGGTCGCCTGTCCCGGCTCAGGCCTCCCTTCGTCCGCCCAGTGGGAACGCCCGAGCCAGCCACAGCCACGCAGGGCAGGTCAGCGCTGGACCGCGGTGAGCCCCGAGCCCCAGACGTTAGCATTTCATGGGGAGATGATAGAGCTGTTCTCGCCTTAACACCAAACCTCACTGCCAAACCAGCAGGGCGCCGGGACAGTAGGGGTAGGTGACAGATGAAAGATCCACCAGCAAAGCGCAAATCAAACCCAAGAGCAGCAGGGCCCAGGGTCTCTGCACAGCACATGGCGAAGGAACGCGGCGGGACATTTCAGAACACGCCAACAGAAACTTTCCTAATTTCAATGCAAACAGAAAAAAGGAAAATTAAGATAATAGTAACCCCCCCCCAAACACACAAAAATGTCCAAGAATCATTCTCAATTTCATAAGGTACAGTACATGTATTTGGAATACAAAAAGCTAAAGAAAGAGGGAGGAAGCAGAAGGAATATTTGAGGTGATAATGGGCAGAAATTTTCTAAAAGTAATTATGGACGCCAAGCCTTGGATCCAGTAAGGTTAGTGAATACCAAACAAAATAAATAACAAAGGATCTACACGTAAGCATATCACAGTCAAACTGCAGGAAAACAAAGATTGAAAGTGGCCTATTGAGGGAATAGTAGTGAATAGTCAGAGAACAAAACAAAATGTCTTGCCAATAAAAAAATAAGACTTACATCAGACTTCTCATGTTCCCTGTGTTGACCACCTATGCAAACAAGGGACTTGAGTGAAGTATTTAAAGGGTTAAAAGACCAAAAAAAAAATCCCCAACTGGAATTCTATATCCATGAAGATTTTCCTTGGAAAGTGGAGGAGAAATGAATACATTGTTATACAAACCGGAACTGGAGACATTCACCATTAGCAGACCTGCCCTGTAAGAGATGTGGGAAGAAGAACTGTAAGGAAAAGAAAAATAATAAAGGTCAGAAACGTTGATCCACATAAAGAAGGAATAATGTGAGAGAAGGGATACATGCAGGTAAATCCAGCGTGTTTATCTTATTGTTCATTGATCTGATAGATAACTTTGAAGTGATATTGGCGACAAGACATAACTTTTCAAAGTAATATTGGTGACAAGATATTGAATAATTGTAGTTTGTGTGTAGGTAAAATGAACAATAGAATGTCCTCAAGGATGGAAGGGAAGAATAGAAAATAATTTGTTATAAGAAAACTGCACTAACCTTGTAGGAGAATAGGTATTCTGAAAGTGGGATTGGGTTGGTAGAACCTCCTCTGTGGACCATCTCCCTAACTGACCACCTCCTTAAGTTGACCTAATTCCCATAGACTGGACATGCACCCCATGTACATAGTTCCCTATGTTGACCACATTCAGATGCTGACCACATTATTACAGTCCCTTGGGTGGTCAATTCACAGAGGCTTTACTGTGTTTCAAATTCTAGCACAACCAACCAAGAAAGTAATTTTAAAAGAAACATGATTGATACTTGGAGAAAAGACAGAAAGTGCAATCAAGTGAAATCATAAAATCTCACTTAAAGTCAGAAAATACAGAAAAAGGGGGAGAGTTTAAAAAAAAAGAAATAAAGAACACTTGCAACAAACATAGTTACAAACATGATAGACGTTAACACAACTATATTAATAACACTTTAACTGTGAGCGATGTGAGTCCACCACTGAATGTCCTCAGCGCAAGCACCAGACTGGGACTCCAGGGCATTCTTCCGAGCTTCCCAAGGCTCTCTTGAGCAGTCCAGGAAACCCTTGGTTTTTAACCTTTTTTCCAATTCTTTGCTTTCTGGTCTTCTGCCAGTTTTGTGACTCTTTCAATGATATAATTCCAACATATTCCTCTTTCCCTTACATTACTTTAGGTCTGTTTATATGTGTCCATGATAATTTTTATCTGAAACAGAATTTATTCTCCCTTGATGTCTGTTAAAACTAAGTTACCACTACAAGCTGACATTTTCCTCATAAATAAAACTCTGATGTTAGTAATACATACAAAGGTACGCTTGACTCTGAACATGTCTCTGAAGTATAACACTGTATTTTGGAAGCAAGTGAACTTTAGCACAAATAAATATTGTTAATCCAACTTTATCTTCAATTACACTTGGCCAGCTGGCAACTTTTTTTTTTTCTTTTTTAGGATTACATCAATCTCTCTCTCTCTCTCTTTTTTTTTTTTTTTTTTTTTTCAGTTTTTGGCCAAGTGGGTTTGAACCCGCCACCTCCAGCATATGGAGCCAGCCTCCCTACTCCTTTGAGCTACAGGTGCTGCCGTAGCTCTTAATGGTAGAGTTACTGCTAATGAGAATGAAAGTTAGATGAGGGATAGAAAAATAAGCCACTTCCAGAGATGCGATAAGAATTAACATGTAAACTGAGAGTAGCAAATCCACAAACACATTTATTGTTGAGATCCAATATTAATGACTGGTCAAATGATATCAGCAAAGCAACTCAAAAACTCACAGGAAGCAACAAAATCATTCAACAAATAAAATTCAAATACAAACCTAGGCAACAGAAATAACACAAAGCGATTGACAAAAGGTCTTCTGGGAAGAGATATTTAGTAAATGGGTGTTGAATGAGATTTGTTCATTTTAATCACGGATATGCTACTAAGATTTATTTTAAGCTAGAATATTGATAGATCTAAGGTTTCATGGTAAAACGCAATTAAACCTTAGAATACTTGTAATTTGATGGGTTTTCAGTTTGTTGAAACTATCGGCCATCTGAAGCAAGTTAGCACGTCCATTTACTCATTAAAATCTTGTTGACCTGTGTCCACAGCTTTGTAAAAAGCAGGCAGCTTAAATCAATTTGAGTGATTGTTGTAGGATATGATTTTACAGCTGCTCTGTTCCTGACATACAATCAAAGTAAGGGTTCACTTTAAAGCTTTAGGGGCAAAAGTTTTGTACTCAAGGTAAAATTCTAGACTTAAAACTTCATAGATTTTTAAAGGAAGTTATGTACACAAATAATGGCATTTTTTCTGAACCAAATTAGCATCTGTGCAACCAGAAGGGGGTTAGTCCAGCAACGATACTTGACTATATAAAAAAATTGTTAATATTGCTTATTTTCAAATTGCTTTAAAAGGATGTTTATCAGACTACAAGAGGCAATTTAAAAGACTTCATCTTCCTGAAGACCTTGAGTTCTTAAAAGCTGCTCTTTTCTGATAATTACTTTAATATTGTGGGTTGTAGGGTAAGAGTTGAATGACCTTTGTGTGTTAACACAATTTATACATAATTGAAATAGTAAATATGAGGTATTTAGTGAAACGATTTTCAAAGGACAATTTTAAGAGATATTTTTCGGTGTATGGAAATTGAAATGGGTGCTTTTTGTTTGTTTCTAGGGACTGACAACATGAGTGCTTACCATTCAAGGAGGACAACCTTTGTTTATATCTGTACCACAGAAGACACAATATACAAATTGCAAGGCTCCTATGCTTTTGTGCACAAAAAGGAATAGAGTATTTTGAACATAATTCAACTATTGCCAATCCTATTTCACTTCTAAGCCTTCTGAAAAAATTAAAATTGGCTAAGTTGAAAGCCTGTGATTTTACTTTCCAGCCTAAAAATAGTCTAGACATTTAATAAGATATTGTGTTCTACAATTTAAACTGGTTTTCTTGTTACTTTCATTTTACAATAAATAATGTAATATGTATTTATATAAATGCAAAATTTCCAAACCACAAAATTTAGTATACTTTTCTGCTTTCCTGCATTTTACATTTTATGATGATGTTAAATGTATTACCATGTCACTTACTATTTATTTTGTTTTTATTGTTTTTTCTCTTTTTTTAAACAAAAATATTTTTGAATTTTGTTCCTCTGCCTATGTGTGGTTTTCAGTTTTTACATTTCACTTTTGGTTTTGCAATATTCTGGCATCAAATCACTTTATTACAAATAACCCAATTCATGCTGTGAAAATAAGGTTTGTTTCACCTGAATAAATTTACATGAACTGACAAATGTCATAAAGTTACTTCTCCAATTAACTTTTTGGTAAGAGTCAGATGAGGATTCTCTCTGATTTTCTTCTTTGATGTCTGATACTCTGAAGTTAATACTTCATTAATCTGGTATAAATTAGGGAACAAAGAAATCCAGCTACATGGATTTTCTACTTCTTGAATTTTAAGAGTGTGGTGTCTTTTTTGAGTTATGAGCATTTCCAATCTAAAAACATTTCTTAAAAGTTTACTGCCTTCCTAGCTTAACTGTGAGCTACAGATTTTAATTTTGAAAGCAAACATGAGATTCAGTGTTTCTGTGAATAATGAGGAGAGAGAAAGCTACTTGGACAATAGCTGTTGAATGTTTTATTTTCTTTTCTGTGACTTTTTAAATGTCAATTTGCATTGTGCTGGAAAATACTTAATCATAGGGTGGCACCTGTGGCTCAAAGAAGTAGGGCACCAGCCCCATATGCTGGAGGTGGCGGGTTCAAACCCAACCCTGGCCAAAAACAGCAAAAAACAAACAAACAAAAAAACCTTGATAATAATATTCTGTTTCTGTAATGAAGAGATACTTCTGAAAAATCCAAGTGACCTCTCAGGTCACTTGTTAACAGTGTAAGGCTATTTCTTTTGTAATTCATTAGTTCTCCTGCAATTCACTTTTGGAAAGATATTGAAACAGCCATTATTCTTGGAGAATTTATCTGCTGTGAAGTTTCCAGTAAACAGGAAAAAATAAAAGGACAAAGGAGGGGAAGAGGAGAAAGAGAGGAAGGGATAAAAGGAGGGAGGGAGGGAAGAGGCATGGGGGAAGGAAGGAGGGATGTTAAGAGAGAAAGCTGGAACTGGTAAATCTCCAGAAAATTCTCAGTTATTTACCCAATCTGAAATTTATCAACATCCGATTTTTGTGAGAAGATATGAGATGAAAGGAAGCTTTCACGTTTGATTCATTTAAAGTATTTTTTTTCAGCTATACGCGCCAGTAAAGAAAACTGACAACAACCCTCACTCTTCTAAGGTTTACAAGGTGGAAGAGGCAGGGAAACAAAAATTAAAAATTGATATAAAATCAATATATCTCATATATATCATAATATGTTAACATAAGAGTTACATACTAACACATGTAAAATACATGAAACATGTTAATATTATTATACAATATTTGACAATTAAGTTCTTGAACTGCCCACTATGAGCTTATGTTTCCAGCACTGTACAAACAACTCAGTAAAGTTTCATAACCTTGGTAAATCAGTGTCTCTTAGCCGTGTTTGGGTCCATGTGTGGCAGTGTCTTGCTGAGTGGTGTTCCTTGTTATCTGCTTTTGTGTGCCAGTGTGAGAATGTCAAAGCTTGAATTAGAGTAACAAACAAACATTTGTAAATTTCTTGTTAAATATGGCAAGAGTGGAAGTGAAATCAGGCAAGTTAGTCCAAGTTTATGCGGATAATGCCATGAAGAAAATGGCAGGGTACAAATGGATTAAACATTTTTCTAAGAAGAGAATCACTGAAGAGGAGAGGTCAGAGCAGATGGTAATGAGCAGAACTGATGGAAACATTGAAAAAATTATTCAAATTGTGCATCAAAGTCATTGGCTGACTGTGAGAAGCTCAGCAGACCAATGAACATGGATAGAGAAACAGCTCAAGGCTCTTGCATCACAATAATGCCCTATTCACGTGGAGCTGTCTGCCGGGAGTTTTTAGTCAGTAAACATGTAACTATATTGGAACACCCTCCCTACTCACCTGATCTGGCCCCTGGTGACTTTTTCTTTGCTTAAAAGCAAAGGAAATATTGAAAAGAAGACATTTTGATGACATTCAGGGTGACAGCTTTGATGGCCATCCCAGATAAAGTTCCACAATTGCTTTGAAGGGTGGACTAGGTGCTGGCGTCAGTGCACAGCTTCCCCTGGGGAGTGTTTGAAGGTGACTGCTGTGATATTCAGCTATGAGGTGTGGAGCACCTTTTCTGGGATTAGATCCTGAACTTAATTGTCCCACCTCATGGACTGCAAGCAAGCTGTACTCCATGTTAGAAACTGGAAGTCTGTGGAAAAAAGCAGAACACGATAAGGGAGGAAGAAGGGCAGAGGGCATGGTGTGTCCCTCATTGTGGTCAGGGTCAGTGTAACTGAGAAGGTAAACTGTGAAGGAAGCGCTGAAATCGTGAGGGAGTGAGTCAGGGGCGCCCAGGGAAGAGAGGCCCAGGCAGAGGACAAAGACGGGTGATGGCCCAAAGAGCATCAAAAATGGTAGGTGTGAAGAGAAGCGATCAGGCCAGTGTGAAACATGGGACAGAATAAGGGGCTCCATGGGGGAGAAATGGAGGGGTTTAAACAAATGAGGGAGGTGAAATCAAGTTTCTCTGGCTGCTGCGTTGAGAACTGCACGTGTGTGTGTACATGTGTGTGTTGTCGTTTATTTTTTAAGTAAACTCCATGTTTAGATACAAGCACAGACTTTCAGAGTACAATGTTATAGTTTTCAAAATGACCAGGTTAACATCTGCAAAGAACCTTTCTACCCTGATAATTCTTTCCTTAGAGCTGCTTTCCAGCTCAGGAAGCAGGTCTGGTTTCCCTCTCCATACGGTTTGGTCCACTCTTAGACATCATATAAACAAAATCACATGGAGGGTACTCCTTTCTTTCTGACTTTTTTCTGTCAACACACTTCCTTGGAGATTTTCCATGTTGTTTATATGCCAGTAATTTTTGAATATTGTATAGTATTCTGCTGAATGCATTATACTACAATTTCTGTAATTGTACCTGTTGGACAATTGGGTTAAGGTTTTTGGCTGTTATGAATATAGTTGCTGTAAACACTCTTGAACAAGTCTGTTTAAAGACTTCTGCTACTTATTTTCATTCCTAGGAGTAGAACTGTTGATGAGAGAATTCGTGAAGAAAATTAGTGTATGAGAAACTGATGTTCTTCCAAAATTGGTCGTATTGTTTTCTATCACCATCAGAAATTCAGGAGAATTCAGAGTACTCTAAATTCTTGGCAACATTTTATTAGGTCTTTTGATGTTAACCATGTTAGTAGGCATGAAATCGGGTGGCTCTCACTGTGGTTTTTACTTGCATTTGTCTGATGAATCCATCATATACAACTTTTCATGTGAATACTTGTCATGTAAAAAAAAAAATACCTGTTCTGGGCAGCACTTATGGCTCAAAGGAGTAAGGCACCAGCCCCATATGCCAGAGGTGGTGGGTTCAAACCCAGCCCCGGACAAAAACTGCAAGAAAACCCAACAACAACAACAAACCTGTTCCCTGTGCTCTGACCATTAACTGTTGATTATTTTTCTTCTCATGATTTGTAGGAACACAGCCCCCTATGTCTGTCCCCCCCCCCCAGCGGCCCTCACACTCTAGGTACAAGGCTCTTGTCATATAAATGTGTAACTGTTCATGTCCTACAGGGAAAGGGTATGTTTTCATTCTGTCTTGCAGAGAGCAAACGTTTTTATTTTGTTGAAGTCCAGTGTATCAGTATTTCTTTTCTGTTTAGTGCTTTATTGCGAAACATCTGAGAAACCTTTGCCTAACCCAAAGTTTTGAGTATTTTTCTCTTTATTGTCTTCAGAAAGTTTTATAGTTTTACCTTTTATATTTAAGTCTGTAATCCATTTTGAGTTCATTTTATTTGGTGTGAGTCAGGGGTTGAGGTTAGTTTTTTTTTCTAGAGAAACATCTAGTTGTTTCAGCCTCATTTTTTTTGTAAAAATAAACTTATTCTAATTGAATTATTCTGTCCTGTCAATTGATAAAGTATAGGCTAACCTGTATTTGAACTTTTAGTTTTTTCTTTTGACTTTGTGTGTGCTGGTAGATCAAGGTCATGCCATACTATCTTGATGTTGGAAGGTGGAGTAAGTTCACCAACTTTGTATATCTTTTTTCAGGATTATTCTGGCTATTACAGGCTTTTTTTATTTCCATATCCATTTTAGAATTAATGCCATATTTATAAAATATTTTGTGCTAAATTTTCATAAGGATTTTGTTGAACCTATAGATAAGATAGGGTGTTTGAAACTCTACATTTTAAAAATATTTAATCTGTCAACTTAACGATCAAACTAAGGATTGAATAAAACATCCTCTGTCCACTAAAGGACATGTGCAAAAACCTAGCTGAGGCGTCCAACCTTTTTTCTTTTCTGACATACATTGGAAGAATAAGAGTAGTCCTGGGCCACACAATAAATACACAAATACTAAGGAAAGAATGCCACAGATAAGCAAAATAGGCCTCAAATAATCTGCATGTGGCCCACATGCTGCAGGTTGGACACCCCGATCCTAGAGTTCACAGCTGGCTTCACAGTAAAAACACTGTAGAAAATGTGTTTGTCTTGCAAAACTTTGGTTTCCCACCCTGACAAGAGTGCTATGCTTGCCCTCCTAACTAAAGCAATCATAAATTTGAACAAAGTATATGAGATAACAATTTAGGTTTTGAAAAGTAGGAATAATTGGGGCTTTGTGGGAAGAAAAAGTGGGAGATGAACCTCATGATTGCTCTTATTTCCTCACTGGGACAGATAAAGGTTGTGGGTTGCAGAGGCAACTGAAATTTATAGAGGAGTTTGTCAGGGAGGAGGATGCTGAGAGGAAGTGGTGTAGGGGACAGATGTTTTCATGAAATTCATCTTGACTTTTTAGGCAATGTCAGAGCCAAGAAGGCAGAAGACATTAAATTTTGGGAATGTTAAAATTCTGGCCCAACCAGACTAGAGAGCTCACTGAGCAGCTCAACTACTGAGTAGACACCTTGGGAAATGCAGGCCTAAAATTAAACTTCAAGCCTCAGGGTAAAGGCTGTGCTCATCAAGTAAAAATGGTAAACCCAAAGTTAAAGAGGAAGTTCTTTAGAAACATCCAGGGAAAAGAAAAATTTCTTACAGAAACAATGTAAGTGAGGATTGGCTTCTCATCAGAACCCATAGAAAACAAGGGATATTTTTTAGATGGTGAAAGAAAAAAATACCTGTGGAGCTATATTCAGTAAGAATTCCTTCAAAGAGGAGGGTAAAACAAAGACATTTTCAAATAAATAAAAGATAAATGAATCTGCAGTACAAGAAAATTAATAGAGGCTCTACACCTGTAGCACAGTGGTTACGGTGTCAGCCTCATACACCTAGGCTGGTGGGTCTGAACCCTGCCCCGGCCAGCTAAACAACAACGACAACTGCAACAAAAAAAAAGCCAGGTGTTGTGACAGGTGCCTGTAGTCCCAGCTACTTGGGAGGCTGAGGCAAAAGAATTGCTTAAGTCCAAGAGTTGGAGGTTGCTGTGAGCTGTGATGCCACAACACTCTACCGAGGGCAACATAATGAGACTCCATCTCAAAAAAAAAAAAAAAAAAAAGGAAAGATGATTAATACAGTTAGTTCACCAGACTGAAGGTAAATGTTGCCATATGTTAACTTGAATAGAGAAGAAAGAATGAAGAAGATAGGAAATTGTGAGTACATCTGCTAGCCCTAATAAGTGAGCATAGCAATGTTGTAGCATTCAAGGTCAGCATCTAGAAAAATATTCTACATACAAATAAATATATGCAAGATTTTATGCTGGAAACATGAAAAACATAAGAGAAAAAAATCAAAGAAATTGTAAGAATTGCACGAATATGCTATGTTCATAGTTGGAGAAATGTAATGACTTGTTAAGACATCCCTTCTCCCCAGATTGATCTATAGAATAATAGTGCAAACCCAACTGAATCACAGCAAATCGTGTGTGCAGGTGATCTCAACATTCGACAGACTACCTGGATGACCAGTGTTGTGAAGCTGCATCCTCACACCCCAGGCCAGAGGTGGGAACCAGTCTGTGGCCTGTTATGGATCCCCCACACCCCATCCCTAGAAATATGAAACCAAACCTGGTACCAAAAATTTGGGGATTGCCATTTCTAAAGCATATTTTCATTCTTCTACAATCAGAGTACATAGAGCAAAACCCAACCTTTTTTTTCAAATAAGGGAGTACGATTTTAAGTAACTTTCATATATAGAATTAGTTACCTGCACACTTGAGGCCCCAAGTGTGCAATCACAGCACCTAATAGACTAATACCAGAAACAGGGGGAAAAGAGAGCATGGCTTCTGTCCTGGAGAAGCTTAGAGTCCTAGGCTGAGGGACATGCAATTTTTTTTTTTTTAAAGACAGAGTCTCTGTAGAGGGGGGAGGGGGTTTGGAGGGATCACTTTTGAGGTTTGTCTTATAGGGGTACAGGTGAATCTTTCTAAGAGTAGAATGTGAACGTTCTAAAGCAATAACTGAGAAATTGAGATGAAGGCTGTGTTCACCAGTTTGATGGAAGTATTTCAGAATGCATGTGAAAACCCCAAACTGTACCCCAGAAG